>SDEE01000683.1:0-26471 GCA_004126415.1 Candolleomyces aberdarensis
GGGGCAGATGGGAGAGAACAGCTCGGAGTCGTGAAAGCATTGGTCGATATCTCGTTGGAGATTCCATCACATAGGGGCCCCGCTCCCTTTCCCGCTTCCGCTGATGATGTCATCCCAAGTCACGATCACGTGAATCCAATATAACACGTCCACAGAACGATCGAGTCGACGGTTCCTATGGACTCTTTAATCACTTCCTACTTTTCCAAAGTCTCTTCCAAGCCTCGAAATGCACCCTCAGAATCCAGGAAGAGACGCTCTTCAAAGTTTGACACGGACGAGGAGGACGTAGAGGCGCCGGCGAGCGCGAAGAAACGACCCAAGGCCGCCCTGGCGAACAAAGCACCGTCTGACGGTCAAACAGGGACTAAGAAGGCACGACGAACAAGAACACCAGTGAATGAAGATATAACCCAGACTTCTGGAGCATCGTCCTCGAAAGTAGAACAACTGGATCCCATTCAAAATTTATCAGTTGACGTGGTCAAAAAGGAGGAGGCTCCCACCAAGCCTCTCCAGCTTTCGCCGCACCACCCAAGCACAACTCCATCCTCTTCAAAAAGCTCGAGATTCCTGTCACGGGAAGAATCAGTTGTACCCGCTACACCTCAATATGCTCGCCGACCTGCTTCGGTTGCAGTCACCCCAATCCAAAACCGATTGAACCCACTTTCTCAATCCTACTCGGAGGAAACGGTCGGCTCTTCTCAAAGTCAAGAGGAAGACGAGGACCTCGACGTGACGAGTCCCAACTCAAATCTGTTCTGCACGCCCAGAAGCAATCGGGTAGGGGTGGGGGCTTGGGATAGTCCAGGTGAAGAAGCTGAGCGTTTTGTGTCCCCGCGTATGGTGATGTCGTCCCAAAGCCAGTACCTGGACGGAACATACTCCTCCCCGATCCCACTAAATCTCAAGGCAAGCTCCTGGGACGAGTCCGAAGATCTCATTCCAAGTTCCCAGACCCAGGAAAGGGAGCTAGAGTCATTGTCCCAAATCCAGACCAGGACTGGGTGGAAGACTGCATTGAGGTTAGTGTTTGTGGTGCTTTTTCAGCTGGTAGTCCGCTGATGCATTTGACCAGTTCTACCCCCGAGACGTCCCGTACGGTGGCTAGAGATTCGTCATTCTCGAGAGAGCTGCCTCTTCGAGCTTTGAGTCTTGCAGAGGACGACATGGTAGAAGCTCTTGTGTCACCACCTGAAGAGGATGTGGATGACCCTCCTCAACAGGCGAGTGGCACAGATCAGATAGCCACAATTGCTATTGAGCCTCCCCATAATTCATCTCAGCACTCTCCAAAGCAGTCTATCTCAGCCTCGTCTCCCGTCAATCACGACCGGCGCTCACCTTCTCCTCCAATGCTGCCTGAATCACAGACTCAGTCACAGACCCAAGAAATGACACTCATGAGTCAAACCCAAGAAGAATCTATGCCATACGGTCTTCCGTCTCAAATCATGGCCTTTGACAGCATGTTTCAAGGGGACGAAAGTTACCCACCTGATTTCCCTGAGTCGCTACGAATTGTGAGTCCTTCAATCGACTTATTTGCAGCATCTCGAGTAACCTCAAACCTTCACTTCAACAGTGAACCCAACTGACTACCATCGCTTTTCTTATTCAATACGGACTCCCTCTAGACATTGCACATACTAGTTTTTTCTAATCATGACTCGGACTCCTTCAATCTGTTTTTGACGCACGCCGCATTGTACATACTCCGCATCCAGCATTGACTTTTTGTTTTGGAATTTCACATACCTCTGTACATACCTCTGCTACCCATAGAATATATCTATTCATGAATCGATTCCTGTCTTAACGTTACTCCTGCCACTTGACGGTGCCAAGCCTTCTGTCACGTGAGCTCCTAGTAGGATAAAAGCCGAACGCGCGAAAAACGGTTTCCTCAAAACTTTCACTTCAAGGCAGCTCTTTCGGTCCAAGGACCTTGCTAGGGCAACTCTTCTTCCCGGTTCCACACTGGTCAGGGTATTCGCTTTGAAGAAGATGGACGGGGAACAATTAAGCCGGAGCGACTTCTATTGGCTACTGCTGCGGTGGTAGTGTAGGGGTTGCTTGACTATGTCCTCCAACAACCGATATGACTCTTCCCACTATCGTAGCACTATTTAGTTTATTGCAAATACTACATCTATGAAATCAGGGTGTACAGGAGGTTCAAAAGCTACAGGATTCGACCGTCCGCCTTTCACGGATATAACATTGCGCAGAGTAGAAAATGATGCTAATAAATCCCTACAAAGATGGCCCCACATTGAAGAAATCAATCTTGAATGGATGTAAATAAGCATGGAACATGAAAAGGTATGAATACAGAGGGGTGGTGAGTAAGGTTTCCGCGGGTCGGGTCGTAGTCGTTGTTCATTCATATGTCATTAATCTTTCTTTCGTTCATAAGTCCGGCTGGAAATTAGTGTCTTCTCTGGGCCATAATCGTGCTTGCAATCATGAACATCACAGCAGTGAGGAACTCCATGATTTTACCGAGAACAAGGAAGAAAATCCAGTCTCCTACGACTGGGTTCATCTTGGATAGGACTGGGTCACTTGAGAGGGGATCACCAAAGATGGAGGGCGAGGACCATGCGGCCATGATGCCGTATGCGATGCGCACACCAAGGAAGGGAAGCGCAACGCCGATACCCCATCGGGCCATAACGGCGGGATGTGAGCCTGTGACCATCACGGTACGTCGATCAAACCTTGACTGTAGAGTGAGTTTCCCATCAAAACCTGAACTACAGACCTAAAAGCTTAGCAAACCAGTGGAACCTAGAACTGCAGGCACGTTTTCGGGTGTTTTTGGGTGAAACCGAGAATTTTTGACGATAAATACTGTTATACGGACGAGTCACTGGTGGAGTTGAAGTGTAGGTTTTCGGACGTATTATTATGTGTGTTCAAACCTTGACTTTGGGGTTTTCATGTTGATTCGCATCGTCATCCACGACCCAGACCCTCACATCGCCACCAGGAACTTGAAACAGTCCAGACAACCATTTAGTTTCTATTGTGGGTCGAGTCACCTAGGTGCCGAAACGAGCGCTTCAGATGCCCTACCAGGGTGAAATATGCCTGTTCGAGACCTATGCCATTGTTGGTGATGCTTCTATCAAGGAGACTCATACCAGCGTCGGGCGAAACGGGTTTCGTGAGTGGTTCATGCCATTTACCAGGGTCAGCCCTGAATTCTTCGACAAGTTGAGTGGAGAAACGGCGACTCTAAGTTGGTCGCATCTGGGAATAAGTACCGCTCTCATAAATCCAACTGGGGCTCTGATTAATCCGACTCCATACCTCATCCACAATTGTCCTGAGGGGGTTGCATGCTAGAGGAAACCATCTTTCGCCAAGCCTTCGTGAGCCCCGGCCTTCTCAGTTGCGGAATATTTAAGGTTAAGCAGATGAAGGCGAGAAGTTAAATAATATTCAAGTCCGACTGGGACTGTAGCGGCTTGCACTATGATATGAGTTGAGCTCAGCCTTCAGGAAAGGTAGTCTGCTTGGTGACATGCAAGCATGGTCGGGCATGGCAGTCCCCGTGGGTCCACCGGTATCGAAAGCAAGGTGAGCTTCCATGCGTAACGATCATGAAGTAAGGGTTATGCATATCAATACTTTTGTTTCAATCAGATTTTTCCGAATCGTATTGCAGAACCTTGATACTGAATCTCATGTGGAGAACCGTACCATCGGTTCGCCCGGCGCTAATCGAAATCGTATATAAACGGCTTGAGCTGAAACACAGTGCAATAAATAAACGCCCCCCACTTCTCTTTTGACCAGCGATGATGTCCCAAAAGCTTGCTTGGATCGTGGCCCTGATCCTTACCTTGATGTCGACCCATGCCGCTGCTGCTGAAGATGCTGCTGCAGGAACCTACGGTAGGCCTCAGTTTGTTGCACCACGACCTTCTGAAGTCTGACTTTGCTACAGCGTTCGGACCAATCAAGGGATTCCGTATGAAGAACCCAACCCCTGACTCGGCCGAACCCAATCACGGTCCATGAGTACCAGTCTCAAGCAGTGAGTGGATCCAGCAGCAGCAGCAATCGAATACTGGCTGAAATAATTGAAGTATCTTCGAAACAGCCGAGTGGAGAATATTCCCCTTTGGCGTTTTGACCCTCGGACACAAATGCTCTCGAATTGACGTAGATAGTCTCCTTCTCCTTGTAGACGCTTGGCCAAAAAAATTGAATACAGCGCCTAGTGAGTGCTGTCTCAGCACTGGTTGGGATTTCTCCTCATATTCATCGAATAACGGTTCATGCTTGATCATGAATGTCGTGCTTCCTTGTCTGCGTGCAGGAAGACGTAATCCGAACACCGAGCAAAGTCGACTCAGGAGGACTAAATAATTGATGATCCTCATGAGCGCCATGTAGAGGGAGAGCCGATGTGTGGTGCGTTTCTGAGCCAACCGTCACGTTGCAGAAGGTGGCATTCGAAGTGAGAAACCGACAAGCACTAACTAAGCGCCCACGGGTCGGGTGAGTGGATCCATGCTCTTAGCACAAAGCAACAGAACTAGACCAGAAAAGAATTATTATAGGGAACTTGTGGATAGCAGCTTCAGGTATCAGGTGCGACTGCACACAGCAGCTGGACAAAATGTCGCGAGTTTCTGGCTGCTCTGTGTTGAGTTCAAAAGAATCGCCCCGTTCCGCCGTGAACTCAGACGAGCCGACATGCCGGACTCACATACACTACCACACTGGAACCTCTTCCAAGCTCAATAAAACTTTCCTGCTAACACCTGATAGAATGACACTGTGAACATTGTGAAAGATATGGGTCGTCTAGTTCCCGTGAACATGAAAGAATTATCTGCTACATCCTCAGAAGCGATCCTCGCCAAGASCGAGGATCGCCGGCTTCGAGTGCCCRGTGAGGTCCTAGTMATRAAGGYKCGTGTTGAGATATTCTTTGCATACMCATTACYTGGATCCCAAAGCGTCAGACCCGGGAATAAACCGGATATCAGAGTACCCCATGTTGCGGGTCAAGTACTAGCACTGTGCTATGTTATTGTTCTCTGCGAAAGGCCTCAGAGTAAGGCAAAAATAGATGGTATGTAAGTTTTTCTTGGAAATACTGGTGACAGTTCAAGGCGGTGCTAAAGTTCGCTCCAGTAGTACTGGGGAGGTCCTGGCTCGCTTCTTTGAATCCTTCGCAACACCCTCTTGTCGTCTATTCCTCCAAGTCCTGGCAACCGCCTTCACGCCCTAATTATAGAGTGTTCTTTAATTCGACCACGGCGGAGATGGAAGGGGAGTTCATAAAGAGTACATAGAAGAGTGCATACAATATTAAGAGACGACGGATGATCATACATTTGTGGTCCTTGGTGCTCCGCGAAGTACCTCCTCCATATCCCAAATCCGGACTATGTGGTCGTCGGACCCAGAAACGATCTTGAGCTCAGAGCCAGACTTTGACAAAATCGCAACAGATCTGACCGGCTTTGTGTGCCGTCGTATGGGCTCCCCCACCGGCTCCCCCGTCTCCAGATTCCAAGTCCGAATTGACGAGTCGTCAGAGCCGGAAACGATGTACTTGCCATCCGGCGAGATCGCAACGCACAACAGGCGATCGGTATGTCCTTCGGCCGTGGAAATTTTCGTCGGTTCCTCCGTCTTCGGTTTGTTTAGTTCGACCTCCCAAACCTCAATCGTGCGATCAGTTGAGCCAGAAACGACTCGGATGTNNNTNNNNTCTGCCGTCATTCAGCAGTGTAACTGNCAACAGACCGCACTGCGGYTTYGTGCGTCGYTTTGNATCTCTTGCATCAGCTCTCCCTTATCAAACTTCCAGATCCGTACCGTCCTGTCGTTAGAACCAGAGACAATATRCTTGTCGTCTTCCGAGATCACGACCGACCTCACGCGATCTGAATGTTTGCCTAACTTCGTCACCCTTCCCGTCTCCACATTCMAAACCCMAACGACCCCGTCTTCACAGCCATACGCAACACTCTGGCCGTCTTTTGAGATCGCAACTGACAGCGCSASACSTGGTTCTCGTCGCGCTTGSAGCYGTCCCCMCGTCTCCGCATTCCATAYTCGAATTGTCTTGTCGCGTGAGGCAGATACAACGCGCTTGCCGTCCGGTGAGATTGCCACTGAAATCACGGTTTCTTCGTGTTCTTCGGGTCGCCGTGAGTACCAGTGCTCCTTCGCGGTTGYATCCCAAGTGTRAWCYGSCYKGTCKCYKKCCAACCYYTCAAGCCCTTTCYCTGMATCCCAAACACGGATTTTCTCGTCGGAAGTGCCGCAGACAATCTTGCCATYGAGGGAGACTGCAACAGATCTCACCTGATGCCAGTCATCGCCTGTYAGTTTATKTAGATAGACTACGGGGTTGAACAGACAGGCATTGTGAGGAATYATTCATYGTCGAACAAAGACGTTGGTCCACTTACRAGGATCTGTGAACTTGGCAATAAATTCTTCTGCTAGCAAAGATTTTCTCTCGTCCTTCAGGAGGTCTTCAAGAATGGGACGAACACTTGATGAAATGTCGCGTTTGAGGGAGGAAATATTATTCCCAGATAGGAGGTCCATCCCGCGTTTCAATATTGAATACTTGGCGACCGAGTCGTCTTGAAATTTCTTCNNNNATTGCTTCAATAACTTGGTCGTACATAGTCTGAACCTTTGYCCCTTCTGATCGTTGCATGTAAGTCAATTGAAGTCATAGATATGAATGTTTGCTGGTACACTYACCGGAYTCGACGATGATATCACCACTATTCAGTCTTTCCAAAGACTCGATKACATCCTYGGGCCGCGTCGCATATTTGACACGAGCTCTGGTGTAGTCGGCGTCAAAACATAGCCACTCGCTTCCCTGTGAATGGCTGATCAAATTGGCCCAATCGAGGGGNNNCTCTTCTACAACTTGCTCTTCTGCAACCCGCCCTTCTGCAACCTGCCCATCTGCAACCCGCCCTTTTGGGACCTCCCTGTCTACTGAGAAACGCGCTTTTGGCGTGTAAGTGCCAGTCTCCTTCGCATAGTTTTCTCCGAGTAACAGGGAGCAGTGGATCTTCTGGCCCTCCCGGATTTTCCTACCGGCCCCGCGATGTGGCCTGTGGAGCATGCTAAGGACGGGTCATCAGGTGAAGACTACCTCACTCACCTTCGAGTAGTTTTTTCCTTTGATTTCTGAGTTCCCTTGTAAGCCAGCCGGAGCCACGGATAGAACTCGAACAGATGCCAGATACCCGTCAGAGATTCATTGACCCGGATCGTCTTGCCATACGAACCGGGCTGATATTGAAGCTCCTTGACTCGGAGACCGACATTCTTCGCTTCAAGCGCCATCCACCGAAAAGCAGGCGTGCCACAATCCATATCTTTATTGTTCTGATTTCCACCTCCTCTACAGTCCAAAAGGTCAGCTGTTGCAAGAGTCATGGAGAAACAAAGTTCAACTTGCATATCGGAGTGAGTTCCTGCAAACCAGATCTCCAGTGTCTGCGGCCGACCCYTGGACTTGGATCTATGGATCCGATGAGGTGGAGGACCAAATCCTCCATGGGCATATTCAGGCAGGAATTTGACTCTACGTTCGTCGAGTGCCAGCGCATGTCGGAAGTAGCAGACATGGACCATCCCTTCGGTTATCCCTGGTAATATCTTCGTCTCTCTCGCAACTCCAATGGATGAAACCGTATCCCTTGTAGCAACAGGTAAGGCAAGTCGGTGGAAGGGAAGGTAAGCGGAACATACCAAACGCCAACGAAGTGAATTTTGACATTACGACAGAATGCGTCCTTGAACCGTCCTGCATCCGACGTCTTCGCTCCTGTTCCAACTTCGAGTTTATCGTCCTGAGCTGCGCTTCCTGAGTTCAAGTAGATGTCATATGCGCTGAGTTGAGGCAAACAGGTTAGCGTGTACTGTGCAAGCGTAGGTAGAACGAGCGTACAATGGGATTTGACTTTGATTCCCCTTGTAAATGAGGCCAACCTGGATACTCTCAGTGCAAAGCTGAAGTCATGATACAGGTGCACCAGACCTTGTCGACCATCGCAGATAGCACCCGAGCCTGGAATGCGCCACGGGAGAATCCTATGCATCGTTGGATGAAGTTGACTTGGTATCTCGAATCGAAAGAGCCTTACCGAAAAGAAATATACGATCTCCGTCGTGGTAGTTGTCTGACAGCCATCTATAGGCATTCTGAACCGTCTTTTCAAAGTGCCTATCCAAAAGTCGTGCTGGTGGTCAGACCAGAATATGGGGAAGCTCATCGCACGTACGAGCCAAGGCCTGCATCGACCTTGTGAGTTAGAGCCTTCCAGGGTGTGGACATCCATGACCCTTTCACAAAGGTCCCAATAACGCTGTTGTACCAGGTGCGTTGTTTATACTCGGTGTCCTTCTGAATCAGGTCGTAGAGTGCAATGACGTTTGTGTTCTGGTTAGAAAGTCCGTCAACAGACTGTCGTTGGAGTGAGGGGCTAAATCTATTAGTAGAGACTTGCCTTGTCTCCGAACTGGTTTTCAGTGCCATCGATGCAGACAATCAGGTTCCGACCGTTCTTTCGACAACCGCAGTGAATTTCTGGGTAGTCGATTGTCAACTCCGACTTGATGGCTGCCCAGAGTTGGAATGTCAGTGGGGTGCACACAGTAGATAGGTTGTGGGTCACTACTGACGAGTAGACTGAGTATTGTCGCCCATGCTTGCAGGGTCGACAAGGCAAGTAGAAGGGACAAGTACGTGGAAGAGAGGCCGCTTGAGGAGCCAGCTGTCTTGGATTCATGCTTTATTGAATCCCAAGGCGCGTCTGAGTGATTGTCCATGGGGCACAATGCAGAGCGTGCACGCTCCTCTTGTGGCGTTCATTAATCAGACGATATTGGGTCTCCCGGCGCGGAAATACTATCCTTGGCAATCATATGGGATTCTGAAGGCGTGAAACACATTGAATACTATGTCAGAGAGGCTACGATTAAACTCACCAACACCGCGGTGATCACTTGAGTTTGAGGGTTATGCGTGATGTGCCGCAATTCCAATACAGAGTGACTGTACCAACAGCACGAAGTAGTACCGTGTTTCTCGATGATTGCCTAATTTAGCGCCGCTGGGTTCGTATGTGTTCGTCAGGCCTTTCGTGCTGGCGTTTCCCTTTTTGACCGTTCGTGTGCTGGCCGGATGTCTCCTTCATTTTTTCCAAAATCTGTCACTCCAGCCATCCGCTTATTGCATCTCGAGGCGCGTCTGAGTGGTCGTCCATGAAGCGCAATGCAGAGTAGGCGTGTTGCTGAGTCCTCTCGTGCCATTCATTAACGCTGGACATACTGTTCCTCCCGGGACGGAAATGACTGTGTGGGATCCTGAAATAGGCTGAGCCGTGAAAACGATTGGATATGTCAGAGGGACTATGATTGGTTGGACGCACCAACATCATCGTTTGGGTTTGAGGGTTATGCCTTACGGGCCGCAATTCCAACACCTCATGAACACGAAGCAATCCCATGACGGTTGTCTACTTTGAAACCGCTGGTATTTTCATTGATCAATACGTCGAGTTCGTGTCCAGCGCAAAGAAAGTGAGTTGCCTTTTGAGAGACACCGAAGGAGACTGAGCTGTGGAAACGATTGAATATGTCAAACATTTACGATTGAACTCACCAACGTCACAGTTACCATTCGAGTTTGAGGGTTAAGCACGACGTGCTGCAAGACACTTAATTAGAACTGCACGAAATTGTCTACTTTGGGGCTGCTTGTATCGTCATTGATCGGTACGCCGGGTTCGTGTCCAGCGCGAGGGAAGCGAGTTGCCTTTGAGGGGAATAAAAAGAAGTATCGCAGGGTGAGCTCGAAGCGTGTATAAAGCATAAAGCTAGACTTGAGAGGCAGACGATACATAGAACTGTGAAGGCATGTATAATTCATTAGAAGGGGAAGCGAGAGAAACTACGATCGAACTCCTCAACATCACAATCATCACTTGGGTTTGAGGGTTATGCACGCACCGCAATTCCAACACGTCATGAGAGCTGCACAAAGCGGGGTGACATGCTCCTGAATAGTTGTTTGCCTTGGGGCCCCTCGTATCTTCATTGATCGATACATTGAGTTTTTGTGTCCAGTGCAAGGGATGCGAGTTGCCTTTGAGGGGAACGCAAGGTTGTATCATAGGGTCTGCTCGATGCGTGTTCATTGAACGCATAAGCTAGACGGGGTGTGCTTGCACGTCCTAGAGCCGGCACGCTCCTGAGTCCTCTCGTGCCATTCGTTAGCGCTGGACATGCTGGGCCTCCTGGCGCGGAAATGACAATCGCACGGGAGCCTGAAGGAGGCTGCTGAGCGCTGAGCCGTTAAAACGGTTATTTATGTCGGAGAAACTACGATCGAACTCACCAACATCACTGTCATCACTTGGATTTGAGGGTTATTGACGCAGACGCGCCCCAATTCGAACATTTCATTAGAGCTGCACGAAGCGATACGTTGTTTGCGTTGGAGCCCCTCGTATCTTCATTGATCGATACATCGAGTTCGTGTCCAGCGGAGGGGTTGCGAGTTGCCTTTAATGGAAAGGCAAGGTCGTATCATAGGGTCTGCTCGAGGCGTGTACAACGCACAAGCTAGACGGGGTGTGCTTGAGCGGCATATAACATGTTAATAGAACAGCATCACAATACGCTGAACTGCGAGGGCATGTAATTCATTAGACGGGGAAGCGAAAGAAATGCTTCTGATAAGCACCATGTGTAAGACAGGTAGTTGTGGAAGGCAATGATGGACCAAGTCATGAATGTTGCAGCCAGACCGCCAAATTGAAGGGAAGCGCTGACTCGATTCAAAGCGCCAAAACCGGGCGTTGCCGAACGTTTCGAGGTCCGCGACTCCCTGCAACGGAACACGGAGGTTAATTCGAACTGTAGCATTGCAGGCCCCTGTTTCAACTTGCTCTGTGGGGCAGAATGTTCTGCTCGGGAAGTTGACAAAAAGTGAAAAATTCCGATTTGCCTGGCTCGAACAGGCGACCCTGAGATGGGCAGTTGCTTACATAAGCCATTACAGTCTCATGCTCTTCCAGCTGAGCTAAAATCGGGTATTACGACATGTCCTTGTGTACACTATAGTGTGATAGCAAATCCCCGGGTGCCGTTGGAAAACGGAGTTGCGTCGACAGCTTGTCCTCATATATCTCTTTTGCTCTATGCTGGGTGCCTCATGGGCCCAGAGGCGCACCCTTTCGTTGCGCCTAGTCCGCAATGTATCACCATGGAGGGGCACCAAACGCCAAATATCGCTATCCCTACCCAAGGTGTCGATACCCGAAGCTGTTGACCACCAGCCCCCCACCCTTGGCTTTTCAAAGGAACCCGGACGAGGACACAAGTACAGCACGACCATTTCATCGGTGGCCAGCCAAGCCATTGCTCTGTTGAAGGAGAAGAAGCTGGAAGAAGTCACCAACGTCACGCAGAACAACGAGGAGCTCGTCCCCGAGGTCGTGCAAGGGTTTCTCGCNATCGGAAATAGACTCGGAAGATGCGGAGAGTCTGTTCTCCTGGATGGAGTCGTTTCCAGACGCGACAAATGCCTCCTCCGACCTCTTTCACCAAATTTTCGACAGGATGTTGGACCACGAATCCGAAGACCAAATGCTCATTATACGGCTGGGGATTCTCTGCGCGTCAAAGGGCTATGAAGACTTTGTGTCGACCCATATATCTCCTGTTCTTTCAGTGAGATTGACGGCGTCAGACCTTGCCGACTGGAAGCTTCAAGTCGACCATGCTGCAACCGCTTTCAAGACTTTCTACGGCGAGATGGCTTTGGAGGAGGAAAGTTGGGATTACCATTTGGTCGGCCTGCCAGCAGCCCCTGCACCAACGATTCTCCATATGGTGGAGAAGACACTGCCCTCCATTCTCCCCGAGCCATCCTCAAAGGACAATCTCATTTTCGAAGACCAGGACAGTGAATACGCCTCCGTTCAAATTTCGGCAGACGACACTAGCAACCCCCAATTCCGTGCCACCAGAATGATCAAGAAAATGTTCGTTGAAAAGGAACAGAACGAAGCATACCAGTTCCTTCTCGAGTTGCGGGAACTGGGAATCACCCCGGCGCCATCCCGCGCATTCTTTTTCGCGGCGCACCGCACCTTGGAAGCCCTTCTCTCCCCTGACGTCGATCCCCAAGTCGCCTCAGTGTTGCGCCAACAGTACACAGCTTGGCTGCAGTTGATTCCCGACAACGTCAACGTGAGGTCGCTCACGCGCCTTCTTTTCCATGCCCCCACGCCAGACCTCCTTGCTGTATCAGAGACAGCAACTATCCTGACAGCAAAGGGACACGCCAGGCGCGTCGTCGTACCCGCGAGCCGCATCCTATACCGAGACCCGGCTTCAACGTTTGGCGTACAATTCCTCAAAGACCTAGAAGCGACAAGTTGGCGGTATTGTGACGAAAATCCGACTCCCGGTGTTCGAGAATTGCATTCCGATTTGCATCTCCGTGCCCGTTCGACTGTCATTAAGGCATTTGCACGGGTCGGACGGTTCGACGAAGCTATCGAATTGCTTCCTGGCCCAGATTCCGGTCTCAAGCTACCCATATCTGTCTACGACATCCTCCTCCACGGAATTCGACAATCACAAACTGCAGCCACGTCCGAGTATTTGGAGGTCGTTCAAGCCCATAGGCTCAAGGCTCTCGCAATTACTCAGGATATGCCCGTCACCCTCCCATCCGACACGCCTTCGCTTCCAGACGAAATTCTGGAGTCAGACTTGGCATCGTCCCTTCGTTTGCTGAAACGGTCTTTCAAAAGGGGAAGCCCCGGACCACACCCTCAAGCCCTACTCTCGTTCATGGAAGCATACCTCGCCACCGGCCGAACCTACGCCCTCGCGCTACTATTCAACAAGGCGGCTTCCACCAGCCATTTCCACACAGCAACCTTCCTCTACGCCGAAATGATGTTTTATTTCCGACACTACGAGTACGACGCGATACTGGAGACTGTTGTGGACCACTTTTATCTCGGAAACGGCATCCCTCGCCCCCTCGTCCTCGCCTGGGAACGAGATAGGCAGAAACGGCATGCGGAAGCGAATCCCAATTGGGCACCGGTATCATCGAGATTCATAACAGCCAAGCGCTCGGAACAGCGTACCAAGATCTGGCCTACATCCGCACATACCAGCCTCTTGTGGCAGGCCGTCACCCTCCGAACCAAGGACTATCCCAAAGTTCAACTTCTCTACAAAGCCCTTTTGCAGTCCTTGCGCGAGGGGCTCAGCGTGGACGAGAGCAAACCCAAGTCGTTGCGTGCCAATCCCAACCTGGCTCTGCCCGAATCGTCTGCATTTGTCCCCTTCCTGAGGAAGATGATGAATAAAGAGGGGTTCGAAAAGGGGCCGGAGATAATGAGCGATATGATTTCGCTCGGGCGCACGCCAACTGTCGCCCATTTCACGGAGATTGCACATCAGTACGCAAGAGCGGGGGAGACGGATAGGGCGATGATGATCTTGGGCAGGCTGGAGGATTCTTTGCGGCGGGCCAAGGAGACGGGGCAGACTGAAGCAACGCGCGGTCCCGCTTCAGTGTTTCCGGACGTCGCCATGTACGTCTCGCTGATGAGGGCGTTCATCGCTGCGAAGAACACCGAGGCTGCGGAGGAGGTGGCTAGGAGACTTGACGAGAACTTGGGCTGGGACGAGGAGTATCCCCCATTGCAAAATGCGGTCAAGGACCTGGAAGAGTTAAAACTCTCGAAGGCAGAGGAGAAGGAACGGGCGCCTCGCTGTAAGTTTTAGCGTGTTTTCTGTCCATCGGAAACTTTGCTAACTTATTCGCTCGCAGACGCCGCATAGCTGCCAGTGGGGATAGCCTGACAGACATACCAATGACGGCTGGGTCTTTGTTGTATCTCCGCATCCCTCCCGGTGACCTCCAGCCCGTTGGGGATTGTGACTTCCTCGAGGCGATTAACGTGGCTGAGCAGGTTCCGAATTCTCCTCACAAATCTGGACTCGGGGGCTTTCATCATAGGCGTCTAATCCTATGCTTGGCCAATTCGCCTACCAAGCGGAACCCAAGACCATCACCGCCCAAGACTCGTGGCTTTCATCATGGACTTGTCGGGCTTGGCCAATGGCAAGCGTTATCTTGGAGGTGACTAGCGGGGTGTATAGATAGATCGCATGACCAATAATAGACGGTTTTTCCTGGGTTTTTTGACGGCGCCAATGATGCCTCACGACTGCCTCACCCTTATCTAACATCGAGGCCGTCGAATGAATAGGTTGACATAAGGTTTGACAGGATTCACGACCCCTTTGTGCTTCAAAAATGCCGCTTGTCGACGGGACCGTTGTGAATTGGGATCCCCTCAACTCGCGCTCCCGCAATTCGCCCTCCCCCCGCGTACACCCATGGCAGCAATCATCGTTGACGACTCCAAGCTCCTTGCCGGCTCGAACCTCGTCGGCGCTCAATGGGAGTCGCAGACTACTGCGCCGAATGCGTTCAATGGCACTAYTTCTATTTGCCGCACCGGGACGGGTGGGGCGGGAGCGGCGGCCCCGTCACTTTCTTATTCCTTCAATGGTACGTCCGTGGCTCTTGGTACAAATTTTGGTCGCCTGTAACGTCTCTGCTAGGAACTGGCTTCAGCCTCTACGGACGCCCGACGGAGGACCTCAGTCTGACGTACAGCATCGACGGGTCCAGCCCTGCCCCTGTGACACTCCACACGGAGGACTCGATCGACATTATCGAGAACGCAAGTTGATTCCCTGGTCCCTCTGACTATTATTGAATACTGACTCTTCGCCATCTCACAGGAATCGGTCGCACTCTGGAGCCTTGAGGGTCTGTCACAGGCGCAACATTCCATCCAAATCTTTCCCGCGGCAGGGGCATTGTACTTGGACTTCATCACCTACGTGCCATATAACATTTCCTCTCATGTCGGAGAGGACGTGGTTGTGGATGATCAAGATTCGACGATAGCGTATACGGGAACGTGGCGCCCAAGTTTTGGTTCGAGCACACCGGTTGGCGACCCTTATAACGGCACCTGGTCGCAGACAAGGACGGCYGGGTCGTCGTTCAAGACGGATTTCACCGGTTCTTCAGTTTCCGTGTATGGGTCGTTGCGTCCGATGTCGGGACGGCTGGCCGCGACGTACGCCATTGACGGTGGCACCCCCCAGAGCATCGTCCATTACGATGGAACTCAGACTACGACGCCGGAGGGAAGCGTTTCCTGGGGCATGAATCGCGTTTTCTACAAGGGAGATCTGACGCCCGGGCCCCACACTATTACTGTGACTGTATCTGAAGTCACCGAAACCCAGGTAGGCCATTGGCAAGATGCCCACGTTCTCTTGGAAACGAGCGCTTACTGACTTCGTTTGTTCGTCTTAGGAATATTTCTTCGACTACATCACATATAAAGCATCGCCTCAGGCGTGGGTTGCACCTACCGATACTCCCACTACTCCCGGGTCGACCTCAGCCTCTCGGAAGATGTCGAAGGGCGCTAAAGCTGGTGCCATCGTTGGATCCATCGTCGGATTCCTGCTTCTCCTTCTCCTTCTCCTTTGGTTCCTCAAGAGACGTAGAGGTGAGCTTGCGTTTCTCTGGTTGCTTCTATCGAACAATCGACGCTGACGTATGGCCCGCAAAAGATCGACGAAACGATGGTGATGCGGAGAAAGGTGCCGCAGCAGCAGAGTCTGATAAGGAAGAGGATGAGAAGGATAAGGCCTCTGGCTCTCTTCCTCCTTGGACACCTCCACATCTCGGAGGTGGCGCATCCGCCACCCCTTCGGATGGCCAGTCGCTCTTGAAAGAGGGCTCAGTCATTGAGAAGTCGGCTACACCACCTCCAGCAAGCGCTGGGGAGGCTCCTGAAGGTGCCGCACCCGCTAAACCTGACACTCCTCCGGAAGGTGCCGCACCCGCCAAACCTGACACTCCTTCAGAAGGCACTGCACCCGCCAAGCCTGACACTCCTTCGGATGGCCAGCCTCTCTCGAAGGAAGGGTCAGATGCGGAGCAGGAGAAGCCCGAGTCGGCTACACCAGCCCCGGCAAGTACCTGAGAGCAGAACACTTGCCCTATCCTTCTTTGGACGAACATTCGCATGATCATGACCGAGTTGAGGACTCCGCTAGGATACGGAACGTTGGACTGGACTGAACATTGGACTCGAACTATGCCTTTAACGAGCACTTGATGATGTACATATACGATTTCTTTTACGTTTTCATATCTCAAGCCACGATCGAGCTAATCCATTTGTCGAGCGCCGAATTGACCTCTTCCGGTACGTCTGTCAGGACCCAATGTCCAGCATCAAACTCTTCGATGGTTACTTGAGGACAAAATTGGGCTGCGACAGCTTTCTGGAAGGCGGGGACGCAGATCACGTCTTTCTTAGTGCATCCTATGAAAACAGGTTTCTTGATCGTGTAGTTTTCAAGCGGGATTTCTGTGTTGATATTGTCGGCACTTAAATCACCATGTCCCATGAACGAACGAACAACACTCACTCTTGGAATCCTCCATGTCACCGTCCAAAGCCGCTTTATAATAGTTGAGCGGACCGACCCACCCTCCTTTCGAAAATTCTTTCTCGTACACGGGCTGAAGCTAGAATACGATCACGGCAATTAATGAACAGTAAATGATGGCGAGCGTTGACGGAGAGCGTACTTCTTGGTGGGCTGGGTCCCGGGGAGTTCGGGAGTCCGATTCTAAGAAAACACGGGAGGCCCCAGGAGGACAGGAGTTGTATTTCCAGATGCGTGGATCCTTGGGATGGATAAGGTCCCAGAATGATTCGATCTTTTTTTTTACATTCAATTTGGTAAGATGGGGCAAAATAATCGAGGATGAGGGACGTACGTGATTCTCTACAAGCTCGACAGCATCTGGAGCGGCGAAAAGTCCCCTGTGTTCGTAATTAAGTCGTGATCAAACCGTGATCATGAATGAATGTTTACTCACCAGTAGCCAAGGGTGTTGTAACCGATGGCCTTAGTGATCTGGAAATCGCGATGGTGAGTCAACGTTCATTCGAGAAAAGGAGGGTGCACTGTACCCACCTCTTCTTCGAGTTCTGCAAAGGGTTTTGATGGGTTAGGGGGTATGTACCCCAGTGCGAAGAACGCGAATCCAAGGAAGTGTCCTGAGAACAAATTGGCGAGTACACTTGTTGTCTTTGAACCCCTGCAGACAAATTTTTTCAGCCAATTGTCGTATACATAAGGGAGGTTTGAACGCTACCAATCGTGCCCCATGGCAATGACATTGGTCACCTTTTCGTGCTCCAGGATATCGACAAGATCTCTGGCAAGGAGACTGTGGAGGTATTCTTTGTGATCGGCTGGCTTGTCTGTACCACCATAGCCTAGCATATCGGGAACCACAAGACCATATCCCTTGGCCTTGAAGTAGGCGATCTGACAACGCCAATCGATGGCAAGGGAAGGGAAGCCATGAGCCAAAAGCAAGGTCGGTTTGCCAGTCTCGGGGGCGGAAAAGTAGTAGTGATACTTGTAGCCGCGAGAGACTTGAACCTCTTTGAAACCTGTATGAAGAGACTCCATGACGTGATGTGGGCTCTGAAGGGTGGATGATGAGGCCAGTAAGGCAAGGCTTTTATAGCTTCCATGTGAGGTACGTCAACCGATGAAGCCGGTACCGGGAACACTGCGTGTGATGTAGCCAATTGTAAGCTGGTCAGATCACCGCCCAGAACGCTATACCAAAAGGACATGACAGAGCAGCTTACCGTCGATATGGTCCTATCAAGGCATTAGGGTGTATCTCAGGGCACATCCTGCCGAACGTAACGGAGCTTCGAAACTTACGCCCGAGCCGATCGAGTCATGCCAGTGGCACTTCTCCGCCAAGATTACCTGGAACCGAAAGATATGACAGAGATACATCTTGGGGTCGTCCAAATACCCGGCGTGAGTGTCAGTTGGACAGAGGGACGAAACATGAAGCACCTCCAAAAGCCATCCCAGCGATTCGGTGTCTAAAGCGTTGTGGGTGAAGATACCCCACGAACGAGGGTTCTTTATCCGCCACTACATCCAGCCTGGTTAACCACGGTCCCGTTCAATGTGGCGGAAGACGGCTTCGAACGAAGTATCTCAATTGGACTGAGTTTTTGCTAATCATTCTCTAAAAAACTATCCGAGCCGCTGCAGACGCTTGGATGTTCCTGTAGGATAGTTCAGGGCACAGAGAATGTAATGGACTAGCTTTATGCCTTTAACGAATACTTGACGATTTACGTTTACGGCAATTTCCTTTACATATACATCTCAAGCCACAATGGAGTTGATCCACTTGTCGAGTGCCGAATTGACCTCATCCGGCGCGTCTGTCAGGACCCAATGACCAGTATCAAACTCCTCGATAGTTGCTTGAGGACAAAATTGTGCTGCAACAGATTTTGAGAGAGCAGGGACGCAGATCACGTCCTTCTTGGCGCATCCTATGAATATAGGTTTCTTGATTGTATAATTTTCGAGAGGGATTTCTGCATGTGTCATGGTGGGTGGATTGAGTCTTCGGCTACTACATCCCAAAGGGAAATCATACGACTCACTCTTGGAGTCCTCCGCGTCGCCATCCAAAGCTACTTTGTAATAGCTAAGTGGACCGACCCACCCGCCTTTCGAGAATTCTTTCTCATACACGGGCTGAAGCTAAGATACGATCGTGGCAATCAATGAACAAGAAATCATGAATAGCGTTTCCGGAGCACGTACTTCTTGGTGGGCTGGATCACGGGGAGTCCGAGTGTCCGATTGACAGAAAACACGGGCGGCCCCAGGAGGGCAGGTGTTGTACTTCCAGATACGCGGGTCCTTCGGATGGACAAGGTCCCAGAATGATTCGATCTTTACACCGAATTTGATGAGACGAGGAGAATTCTAGGGGTTGAGGATAAGCAACGTACGTGCTTCTCGATGATTTCAGCGCCATCCGGAGCGGCAAAAAGTCCCCTGTAATCAAATGAAGTCGTGATCAAACTGCGAGTGGACGTTTACTCACCAGTAGCCAAAGGTGTTGTAACCGACAGCCTTGGTGATCTGGAGGTCGTGAAAGCGAGTCAGCGTTCGTCTTAGAAAAGCGGAAGGGTGTACTGGACTCACTTCCTCTTGGAGTTCTTCGTACGTTTTCGATGGGTTGGGGGCCATGTACCCCATAGCGAAGAACGCAAAACCGAGGAAACGTTCTGAAAACAAATTGGCAAGTACACTTGTGGTCTTTGAGCCCCTACAAACAACTTTGTTCAGCCAGTTGTCCTACACATAAGGGATATCTCAACATTACCAATCGTGCCCTATGGCAATGACGTTGGTCACCCTTTCGTGGTCCAGGATATCGACAAGATCCTTGGCAAGGAGACTGTGGAGATATTCTTTATGATTCACTGGCTTATCTGTACCACCATAGCCTAGCATATCGGGAACGACAAGACCATATCCCTTGGCCTTGAAGTAGGCGATTTGATAACGCCAGTCGATGGCGAGGGAAGGGAAGCCATGAGCCAAGAGCAAACTCAGTTTGCCAGGCTCGGGGGCAGAGAAGTAGTAGCGATATTTGTAGCCGCGAGAGACTGAAACTTCTTTGTAGCCTGATTGAAGAGACTCCATGGTGTGATGCGGGCTCTGGGGGTGGATGATGAGGCCCAAGGTAAAGGAAGGCTTTTATAGCTTCCAGGTGGGGTACGTCAACAGATGAGGCCGGTACCGGGGAGCACTGCGCATGATGTAGCCAATTGTATGGGGATGAGACTCAGACGGGTCCGGCACTTCTATATAGTCTTGAAACACCTTTCCGATAATCCGTCAGCAGTGGCAATCATAGGAACAATGATCTTACCGTTTATACCCAATGGTCCTAGCGAGGGGGGACGTCTTGCCAAACGTAATGAGTTTTGGAGCTTAGGCACGAGCTGAGTCATGGCACTTCTTTGCCAAGATTGCCTGGAACCGAAACATATGACTGGGATGCTTCTCGGGGTCCAGATACTAGGCGGGAGTGTCAATTACTAGGCAGAGGAACAAAAAATGAAGTGCCCTCAAAGATCTACCCCAACAATTCCGCGTTGAGTGAGCACGTTTTGGGCGAAGATACCCCATGAACGAGGGTTCTTTATGCCTGGTCAACCTTGGCTCCGTTCAACGCCATCGGAGACGGGTTGAAATGATATCTCTTTCACTTCGATTGAGAGTTCTGTTAACCACCTCTAACAGACTAACTGACCATTTCAGGCGCTTGGATTATCCTATAGGATAGTTAAGAGTATAGAGAATGTAAGCAAAGTGGAGATCACCTTAAAAACCGCTTATCGTCGAGGTACTACCCTGGCAGCCATTAATGAAGGGAACAAGGCAAAAGCTTTGTCAATAGAGTCCCCCCGTTCCACTCGAAGATGATATATCAAGACATGGATACTAACACTGTTCGCTATCATGGATTCAAGGAAGAAGTAATGAGATGGTTGTGCAAGGACGCGATTCGGCGGCAATGTATGGTGGCCCTGATGGGAACGTGGGAGAAATCGGCCACAGCCACCCCCGCCCACTTAATAGGCCCTATATCCGAAGTCCCGTCACATTTTAACACCCCACCCCCAGAGCCTCTTCGCGGCCCCTTTGGATGATCCACCTTACGGAGAAGTGCGCATAAGGTGTATCAAGCTTTCTCACCAAATAAATTCCCCAATCTGTGAGCTAACGGACCAGGACTCATCCATTTGCCATCACCCGACCTTTAAAATAAAGCGACCAGATGTACACATGTTTTCATGCCCGGGATTCGGGTATGGCACGAATATCTATTGCTCTCGGTACATTCTCCGTTTTCGACTTTGAATAAAGAACTCAAAGATCGACTATTCGAGTGTCATTCCCGACCCGATATTTGCAGTTAACGTTCAAAGTCAAAAGCCCCGGAATTTTAACGGAAATGACATGGGTTGCCACGGACGAACTACGGTTTGACTTCTGGCGGAGGAGTCACCCAATTCCTACAACCTTGCCACTCCACGACTCCCCAGGGCACGGTTAGTTGCCAAAGAAAGTGGGTGTAGAGCGAAGCGCTTGAACGTAGGAATACGTTAGAAGGCGTACTCAAAGATTATGCAAATGACAGGACTTAAAAATAACGATCGTCGCTCTTTCTTTCCCTCGAGCCGAATGAAGCGGTTACAGGGTATCCAGCATAGCCAATTCCCAGTTGGTTTATATCCCCGAGTCGTAATTAAAGGAGGCTGCGCTCAACTGCTGTGCACGCACCGTATTAAGACGGTAGCATGCTAATGGATCCAATAGATAAATAGCTACATGAGCTACTCATCCCGACCATTAACGTTTCTCAACCCGTGCAATTTGGTCATACTAGATGGACGCTAAAGCGGTTGCATTCATTGGTGAGCTTGCAAAGCGATTGGAAATGCACAACCCTGACTCTATATCTAGCTCCGACAGTAGTCTTCGTCCTCGTCGTCGCGTACTATCTGCCGCTTGCGCCTACTCTTGCATTGGCTGCATTAGCTGTCTTCGTTCACACAAGGCAGGAGCAAAATGCGCTGTTGAAAAAATTGTGGGAAGGGCAGGCCAGGGACGGGGCGACAATCGCTGAACTCCAAGAGAACTTGTCGACGCTTGGAGCAGAGCTTCTTGCAACAAACACGCAAAACCGTATCTTGACAGACCAGACAGAGGAATACAAGACCAACACACTTTCAATGCAAGAATCCATCCACAATCTTTCTAAAGACCTTTCAAACGCAAGGAAGAGGGTAGCTCAACATCAAGCAACGATTACCCCCATGAAAGAAGCAAAGAACAAATGCGAGGCAACCATCGCTGAACTTCGGCAACAATTATCGACGCTCGAAGCACAGAATAGTGATTTAACAGAAGAGAACGAGAAATACAAGAGAAGCTCTCTTTCCATGCAAACATCCATCCATTCACTTTCCCAAGATCTTTCGAAAGCAAAAAAGATGGTAGTTCGGCGTAACGAAACAATCACCGACTTAACAGCACGGAACCTGGAGCTGGAGTCAAAAATGGCCAATCGAGACAAGCGAACCACTTGCCTCTTCCAGGTCGGAGCAGCGCTACATCAAGATGTTACTTCCCTCAGACGGGAACTGGAGAAGGTGAAAAAAGAAGCAGCCACTTGGAAGGACCTTTACACAGATCGTGACCTCAGCGCGCCACGACCATACCGGCGGGCGAGACAGCGAGGGGCGTCCGACACCTCCGAACTGTCGCTGACAGGAATGATAGCCGCAAAAGACCAAGAGATTGCACGACTCGAAGATCGATTCGCCGAGTGTAATTAGATTCCCAGCTCGCATAGTGCCACTGATAGGGATATGAACTTGCAATTGCGGCAGTGGAACCACCAGTGTATAAAGATAAGAGGGTCGAGAGGTAGAGCAGTACCATAGCCTGGTCACCGGTCTAGGCCCGCGCTACCCTTCGTTGGCCATTCCCCTTCGACCTCTTTGCTGTTGAGATTAAAGAAATTTGAGAATGGAACATGTTAGCTCTACTTGATTGAGTCCGGGGCGTCCTTCAACGTTCCGGAACCATCATCTAACAACCAGGGTTCGTCGGACCCCAAAGCTCAAGTATCGAATATTGAATACTGACTTCAGAGCGGCCTGAGCTTAAAAATATTCTGCCCTGGAGGTTTACCGGTGATACACCAACCCAAAGTAAGCGGGGAGTTCTCAAACCTTAATCTTGGCAGTGCTAGCTGCCAGTGGGCGATTGCGTGAGAGGGCTCAGGCTGCCAATTGACTCTGAGGCTGCGCAGGCGCTCTACCCTTCTTCCACGTCCAATTCACTACCCTCGTCTCCGATCGCGTCATCTCGCTCTCCGAATGACAGACAAACCACTAAAATTCAAGAATTTCGCTGGTGCATACGACGTCCACCTAGGTCAGCAAATAATCAACTTCATCGCTGGAAATCAGTATCATTTGAACACGGGTAAGGAAGCTGTTTGGAGTAACATCTACGTTTCGTTTTGCTAAGGTCGTGCCTTTAGACCTACTCCTTCGACTTAACCCTGTTCCTGACGCGTCGCACACCCGGAATTGGAAGAGAGCTCCCCCAGACTCGGCGTGCTTTCCCGGAACCCGAGAAGGGGTTATCAAAGTGATCACAACGTGGGCCGACGCGAGGGATTCGACATGCTCTCCTGGAACTGGGGAAGGGCAAGAATTTGAACGGGGAACCTCCTCGACCGACGGCCGCGTGATGGTTCATCTCAAACCCCCTCAGATCTTTTGGCTTCATGGCTTTGCGGGCTGTGRAAAGTCAGCTGTTTCCCTGGAGATAGCCCATGTATTTGAGCGCTCCGGGCGTTTGCTTGCAAGCTACTTCTTTTTCCGTAATGCAGGCGACAGGACCACAATGAACGGATTTGCCGCAACGTTGGCAAGTCAGCTCACATCCGCGCTGCCCGCAACGGCGCCGCTCATTAAAGCCGCTTTGAGGGCAGACCCTGGCCTGCTGAACAATTGCGTCTCCTTGACCAGGCAGCTGGAACGCTTGGTTTACGAACCCTTTCAGGCTATCATGAAAGGTGATCTTCTCAAAGAGACCATCAGCAAGGGGCCCTTTGACATCGTCATTGACGGTCTTGACGAATGTGAAGATAAGCAAGGCGTGGAGGAGTTCATCGATCATTTGCTCGACTTCTTCCAGGAACATCCGCGTATCCCCCTCAGAATTTTTATTGCTAGTCAGGTGGAGCAACACATTTGTGAGCGTTTGGAGGATGATCGGGTCCAGCTGTGCAATCTTGATAGTCACTCACCATACGATGATATCAAGAAATTCCTCCAGGTGTCATTTTGCACAGCGGCGAAGCGAGACCGCGTCATCAGGGCGTACATTCAAGAACACGGAGAATGGCCAATGAAGCCGGACATGGACATGTTGACCGAGCAGACCGGCGGATCCTTTCTTCTTGCCTCAACAATATTCAAGTACACAATCCAGCCGGCAACTGCTGAAGATCCCACGACGCCTATGGACCGTCTCCCATTCGCACTCCGGATGAATGGTCGATAGCCTGTATGCGGATACGCTCGCCCGCTCACAGCATCGGCCCTATTTCCACGACATCATATCCACCATCACACTCCTTGATTCCCCACTCCCAATCGTTGGGATAGCCGACCTTCTTGGTATCAAAATTTTCGAGGTTGTCCGTGTACTGTTTAATTGAATCTGCAAGCACTGATTTACGTTCCCGGGACCGATGATAAAGGCGACGTGATGCTGTGCCACAAGTCCCTTAGTGACTTCCTCACTACCCAAAGCCGCTCGGGATGTTTCTATGTACCACCTTCATTCCATCTTCATCTGGCCTATCTTTGTTTCTCCAACCTTTTCGACGACGGGGACCCTCAGAAGCATTGCAGAGGTTCCCGCTTTCGGTCACACGCCATATCGTTTCTTGATGCACACTTTCGCGACTTCATTCACCAGATTGAGCGGTTCAAGGTTTACCACCCACCGCAGAGAGGCAAACTGCCTCTCCATGCCTTCCTCTGCTCCTTGATGTCCTGTCTCCTCTTCTTCGACGAGTTTCCCCCGAACACCGATCGTGCTGTCCTCGTGTACGTGATCACCGAGTGCACCAAACAATTGGTCCTGGCGGTGGAATTTCCAGATCCCTGTGTTGGACTCTGGCTGCAGTATCCAATGCTTTCATATTTCATTGGAAACAGAAGCACGATCCAATTCACCAAAGACACATATGAGGTCTTACAGCACGACCTACGACGTGCATTCACCGCCATTCATACTAAGGTATCTTTGAACTTCATTATTATTATTCTTAATTGATATTGCTGACTCTAGTACCCGTGTAGTATCCCCAGCTTCTAGGCCTACCTCGTTTAGGCTCAACCGGAAAGGATGTCGACCATGAGGTCGTTCCAGTTCCACAGGTACAGTAACTCGCACAACCCGCGTATCTTTGTCATTGATCATTTACGACCTGTGTGCTCAGTTGCTTCAAAAGTTCGAGTGGAGGGGCATAGATACTCTCAGAGTACGTTCGACGATCACCTCTGACGCACGGAAATTCTCAAAGAGTCTTCAACAGGTGCTAGAATGGATTGTGGATCGTGCTTAATACAAGTGGGAAATGCTGAAGATATCACCGTGTCCTGACTTGGAGCTCGAGATTTTACATTGTAAAGTCTACCCCGGTGAAGGCCAACCTTGGGTAGTCGAGGATCTCTTGCCTAAAGTGAGATTCAATTACGACGAGTAGCTTCTGGCAACCAAGTCTGAATACGAATACTACCATGAACCCGTAGATTATCTTTGAATTGATGTAAATGTACGCATCTCACCCTGAGGGACGATGAATCCCCAGGCCCTCAGAGAACTTGTAAACAGGTTGGTGCAGTTTGGTTTCAGTGAAATGCCGCACCATTAAAAGTCCTTCAAATTTACTACCCCGACTCGACGACGCGAATAGTGGATCCAAGTTGAGGCCCTGAGCGGTCGAGATAAGCGACAGGGAAAATATCTTCTAGCGAGTTTCATCATGCACTGTATAGGGCCATGCAAAGGCAATTTAAATTCTCTGAGTTCTCATCCATTGTGTCGCATGCGTGAGGTGTCTGCTGGTGGCGTTAGCTATCAGCGAGAGTATATAGCCATGGCTTCTCTGGTCCGATGAAAGCTTAACGTTTGAATCATCCTTGGTAGTATCGTAGATGATAGTAGGTCGGACCCGATTGTATTTTTACCCATACTGACTATCCTAGCATCGTAAACTCACATCGCAGCAAACTCAATGTTCACATAAAGAGAAGGCATTGTACGCCATCAATCTCTTCGCGTGATCCCTCACGAATTTCTTTCTCTCCTCCATCAATTCCTCCCTGTACTCCTTCGCTTCTTTCAAAGTGATTGGGAACCCGTCCACCGCTTCAAACACACTATCCTTCAGTTCCACCGGCAGCTTATCCAGCCCCTTCGCTGTCGAACCGCTCGAATTTCTTGTAGCAGTGACGGCTTCTCGCCACCAGTCCACTTGTTGAGGCGGAACACAAGCGGTACTGATCACACGGACGTTTGGGTCCACTAAGAACAGCGCCAGGATCTTCCTGTGACCATTCTGCGAGGGATCTTCCAGCTCGAACGGCTGTACCTGGTGTTGCAGAATGTTAGGGAAAGTGAGCAGCCGACCCTCCCTCGTCTCCACTTTCCCAACGTCCTGCTCGCCCGCTTCCTCGTTCTCGCAGCCGAACAATACTTTCAAGAAGTCGTGGTCATTCTGTTCATAGGGTAATTCGTTCGCTTCTTCGGTGTCGATAAATTGGCGGAAGGCGAGGTGAGAAGCTTTGATATTATGAGAAGAATAATAATAG
>SDEE01000684.1:0-26299 GCA_004126415.1 Candolleomyces aberdarensis
ACATTTGATGCACCATCTTTCCTACTAGAGACCATCTGGCGCAGTGGCCCCATTAGACAATGATGCACCACGAAGGCGTTGCCCATCCATCCTTGGTCCGTCGTCGTGAGTGGTGCACTCAATTGACTGACCAATTAATTACGCTCAATAATGCATCACTTTCTTTCCTATTCACTAGCACGGCATGGCCCCCTCCCCTAAAGTGGTGCATCCGATGTACCACTTCCGAACTCTGACTACGGTTCAGCATTTGAGAATGCGTAGGGCCTGTTGAAGTGGTGCTTGAAGAGAACATAAAGGTTGCACCACTTCTGTTGCCCAGCGTTCTGGTGCATCCATTCAGGTATAGCATACTACATTTCTATACAAGTGTTTTGTTTCCTTCTTTGAGCAATCGCGCTCGCTCTACAAAAACATGATAAATTTCCACCCGACTTGGTGCTTGGATGCACCACTTCCATTGTCTTCATGCCCAGCGGCCTGTCCCTGGTGCATCCATTCAGGATTGCACGCCACTTCTATGCGAGCGCATCACTTCCTGCTGGGCAAATTGGGCTTGCTCGACAAGAAACGACTTGGTGCTTTGATGCACCATTTTTGACACACTCCACGTCAGTCAAATGCTCGAGATACTTGGTAGCTCAGTGGGGGCAGGAGAATTCTGGTACGACCTTGAGAGAGGGAGCTTTAGATGGAGCGAAGCCATCGCTCCATCTAGAGTCCAGTGACCACCAGATGAGACTGTTGGCAGCCTCACTCTTGAGTGTCCTTGATCTAGTACCTGTTGCCCTTGATATCAAAGATTAGCATAAGCGTAACATTGCGATTTCAACGTCAGTGGTCACCGCCACATTCCAATACACCACAGTGCGTTGACATTGGTGCATTGAAACTGGTGCATTGAAACTGGTGCATTGAAACTGGTGCATTGAAACKGGTGCATTGAAACGGGTGCATTGGAGCTGGTGCATTGAAGCTGATGCACCGAAACGGGTGCATTGAAGCTGGTGCATTGAAGCTGATGCACCAAAGCTGGTGCATCGGCACTGACCAACACTGGTGTATTGCAGATTGGATTGTTACACCAACTCTGAGTACTCACTCGCACTCAACGAATGAGTGTATTGATCTCGGCAGACTGCATGCGTACATCCTCGATCTATCCCCTTGACATCAATGGACTTGTTGACCGTGTCGGTTTACTCACACACCAACTTGGTGTTGAGAGGCCCGTTCATCCCTTTCAAGAAGGTTTCCATCTAAAAAGCCTCTTAAGATCGGAGCGACAAAACCTATCTAAGGCAACATCAACTGCATCGTGATTTGAAGTCATTGATGAGACTGGCGTACGACTTTGCCCTTAATCTGTCCTTCCCTTGTTAGCTTTGGCATCAACGATGAAGGCAAGCCACGATACACCATCGACATGATGCATCAACAGCAAGGACCCTGGTGCATCAGTACATTAGACCCTTGGCGGCACAAAGAGAAGTTTGGGTCAAGAAATTTTTATTGTAGTTGCGATCAGAGTACTCGTAACAATGAAGTCAAAATACAAATACATTACAAGAAAATACTACGTTGGCTTCGGCTTCCTTCATTTCTTCCTTTAACTGTTCACTTAAGTGGTCGGATCGGCTTGAGAGCTGCAAGCTGTCAGTAACAGTCAACTCAAATGAATTGAGAGCCTACCATTTGTTCCCATGAGCCTCATCCAGGTCCAGAGTATTATCTTCTCTTGCCCGCTTGGTTCCCAAATTGGGGTTGAGTTGATTGAAACGGACAAGAAGATCTTGAAGAAGAGCTGACCACTGGGGACGAGAGTCGCTGTTCCAAACAGATGGACGTAACGCCGCTGTGCCCCACCAAGCCATCAAAGTAAGTACCACAACCATGCCGTGTGGGCCCGTTCTGCCAAAATCCGGGTTTGTGAATGAGCGGACCCAGGTCTGGACAGCAATCCCAAGATCGGCAGCATCTTCGATGTTCGGGATATTGTCGTAATTACGGATGCCATGGCGAGCTTTGGAGATCCATTTCTGCCATTCTTCTGGTCGGCCTTTGGCGGGGAGCCCCTAAATGCTGAGTCAGTCCAAGCACCAGAGAAAGCAATACCATACGCACCTTGCCAGACTTCCAGCCCTTGACCCTCTCGTACTCTGCCCAGTTCTCTACTAACTCAACCCATGCTACGCCCAGGGTGCTCTTTTTGAGATATTCGTATGCAGGCGCAAACCAAAAGGGCTCCTCGGTTCCGGAAACTGGGATGATCGCGGGCTTGGGAGGAATGACGTTGGTCCCAATTGCGTTCAGTTTGTCGATACGAGTGGAAGGGACAGGGGCGCGGCGAGATCGGCGAGTGCCGTTCTGAGGATCAGCATCTTGGAGAGCGGTGGAGGCAGTTGTCGCTGGTGCACGAGGACTTGAAGTTTGACCATCTGGTGCGGCGTTCTCCTTGTTGCCCACAAATCCACGTGACGTTTCGACATTCGGCTGTCTGTTGAAACGGCCGGCAGCTAGGGCGAAAGAGAATGGCGTTGACAGACCAACATTTGAAGCCAGAGGAGATATGGCGTGCGGTGCGGTTTTCAGCGCCGGTTCAAAAGCATCCTTGGCAGGAACGATTGCAGGGAGTGTGGGCCTATTGATGAAAAGTGATGCAGTTACCGCCGCTGGTGCAACAGCAGAACCCTGGTTGGTGAGTGGCGCTGTCGCAGTCACGTTGGGTACCAGTGCTGAGTAGAGGGGTATGGCTGGTGCATGGGTGGTGGTCGGTGCGCTTGGAGCTGGTGTCGAGGTGAGTGGTGTACCCAATTCATGTGTGCCGAAAACTGGAGCGTTAATGTTGGGGAGGGCGGTCAATCCAACGGGGAAGCATTCCAGGTGGGTGGCGAGGCTGTCCTCCACGTCTGATGCATTGGAAGACATGATCTTGTTGAAAATATCGGGGTTGGCCCATGCCGGATTGTCGAACCAATTGTCATCGAACCTTGACAGGTCAAAGGGATCGAGATTTCCACCGACATTATCTGCAAATCAAGTGAGGGACTGGTGCAAGGTGCAAAAAAGATGTCTATGCTCTTACCGTTTGAAGAAGTCGTCGTTGGAGCGACAATACCCAAAGATTGTGGGGCCATCAAAGGAGAACTGGCTTCAGATTGAGGCTGGGCATTGGCCGGGTCGGTCAAGGTAGGGCCAGAGCTCTCGGGAGGCACAGTCTCATCTTAAGCAGGAGAGAAATTAAATCAGGACGAAACTAAGCCACTGAACTGATGCACCAGCTGACGGGTCACCAGCCTGCAATGAAACTTCCAAGGTATCGCCTGCTATTTCAGCGCCTAAAGACGTGGCTGGTTCCTCTGCCGTATCCGAGGACGTGGCTGGATCCTCTACCGTATCTGAGGACGTGGCCGGTTCCTCCACCGTATCCGAGGACGTGGCCGGTTCCTCCGCCGTACCTGACAACGTGGCTGATTCCTCCACCGTGCCTGAGCCTGAGGTTGAGCTGGATGGTTCCTCCTTGGTCTTCTGTGTCTGCAGAAGAGAACGCTTGGCACAGAGTTCCGGAGCTGAGGGATTGCATGGGTAAGAGATGGGGATTTGGCAAATCCGAAATGAACATCCGAAATTCGTAGCGACCTGCAAAATTTGCCAGTTGATCAACCAGAATACGGTCATGGTCCACCCAAGTAGTCGAAAAAAGGGGGGTTTCGGGTTTATCTCCAAACTGAAGGCTGGAGCAGCAAGATGATCAGTGTTGGGATATTGTTGGACAAAAAGAAAGGACGCACGTCGTAGCAAGAATTTGACCTCCCGCTTTTGGTACCGGCCCGACGAGGGTGACAAACGCCAGAACACCCGCCTTACGGATTGCTGGAACCACGGTTTTGCTCAATACTGCAGGTAGTTTCTCCCAGTACCTGGGACGAATTAGAGCGGAAGATAGCGAGGATAATATAAACATATTTTTGGTAGTCAGCCGGAGTACTCGCATTCGGTTCTTCAGCCATACTGGCCTCCTTGGCGGCAGTGAGCCGAGCTTGAACACTTGCCTTCTGTCCTTCTGTCGCCTGAAGCCATTGTTCTTTCGCAATCCTGTGCCATATGGAGAGTCGGGCTCGACCTTCTGCCCCTTGACGAACACATTCGGCTTCATAAATAGGTAAGAAGACATCAGGGTGCTCCTTCACGAACACTTCGTACTCCTTCGCGCTCCGAGTGCCCAAAGCATAGATGTCCTTCATCTCCTTTGACGTCACGGTGTTGCTTGTCTTTTGACTGCGAGAGTTGGTTCGCCAGCGGTACCATTCTTTGATACGCTGAAGGAAAGCTGAATTAAAACACTGAGAGCACAATGGACTGGAACTTGGCGTACCGCATATAGCCTGGCAAGATTCGCTGAATAGAGCGCAAACTCAGCCTCATCAAGACTCTCGGGGGTGACATCCTTGGCGAGCACCGGAAATTCCTGAAGATACGCACTGTAGATCGTATCCCAAAATGGCTGGTAACGCCTAGTGGAGGCATGATAGGTCTCGTATAACGGAAGATAGCTGTTGAGTAAACCGGTCTGAGCCTCATCAGCCCAACTCGGAGGTGCCATCTGTGCTGAGTGAGAGGTGATGTTTAACTGGTGCGACAGGAAGAATTGGTTGTGTGGTGTATGGGGGAAGGAGGAAGAGCTGGTGTATCCTGTCTTATACCGTTCTGCAATGCCACATCTTGTCCGAATCTCGATGAGAAACGACCAAATTCTTTCGACTGAAATGTTATTAACCCCAGCGGAGAGCCTTGCATCTCGTACTTTAGGTCTCAAAGGATCGTAATAAATGGTTTGTTGAAGACAAATAAATGAGGAAGGTGCTCCCCATTCCCGCTGAATGTATTCCCGCTCCTCCAAATGGTCTCTCCGTTTCATGGATCTCAACGAAAGATTGTCGATAAAATATGTTTCCTACATCTTGATTGCCGATGACAGATGGGCCATTTATATCACTTAAGGAACGTCTGTTCAATATTGAGCGACAAGAACAAAGGAAAGTGGCATAAGCAAGAAAGATTTGTATCGGCACTGTAATGCGTAATTTGGGTTGAGTTACAGCATAGCTGACCTTCCTGCTGGTCAGCTGGTTGAATTTCGTTGAACGGGGATGTTTCAATCAACGGCGAAGCGAGTATATGTCATCTAGCAGTACACCAAGCACCAAACCAAACACCAAACACCATACACCGTGCACCATACGCCACTCGGACGGTGCAGCGGACACTTCTCTGTAGCTTGGCGTGAATAAATTCAGATTATTACTTGTACAGGAGGTTTGGTCGACGTAAAATACCACATTGTCATTGAACATATGAGCTACGCCGGAACACGGTTCCCAGACCTAGGTTGGGAGATAGGGCTTGCTTGGCCCGCCAACTTGGGATGATCTTCGGGAAGGTCCCACAAATAGTAGAGGTCGCATTGAAGGCAATTTTTGAGGGCGAGCCTTTCTGGATGTTTTGAGCCGCTCGCCTCCTTGAAACGCGTGCCACTTGATCGTGGAAACGACACGCTGTGCACGCAAGAGATCAACACTATTAGGAGGAGGAATCAAAGGAAAGGCCTACGTACGGTCCTGTAAAGCTTCATGGTGTCCTCCAAACTGGATCCTTCGGGTACAGTAGGGTTCCCATAAGCACCAACCCACTCTTCAAAGAATGCATTGAGGTATTCGTTGCCTTTGTGTCCAGCAAGACTAGTACGGAGGAATTCGATTGCAGCGATTCGGAGGTATACAGACTGCTTTGGAGTCCAGCCCGGTCGTATTTTGGGCATTGCGTACAGGGCTGGGACGGGTGTAATTGGGTGAGAGAAAGTTTTGCGAAATTGAGGTGTTGCATCAGCCGTTCAAAATAAATTACATATAACCCATTTCCTTGTTCCTGAGATCCCTCCGTTCTTGTCATTGTGGGCCACAGAAACGAAGGCAAAGGTGGAGGTCACCATTGACTTACAATGAGACTGACAAGATCTACAACACAACCACTTATGATGAGACTGGCGAGATCCATCACGAAATTAAGGAGACGCAAAAAGGAATTATGCTCTCTCCTTTTGGATTCTCTCTCGTGCACACTTCAAAATGAAAACATAAATGAGCAACGCTCACAACGGTGGTGTATGTCAAGCCAGCCAAGCGGAAAGCGGCCGTTCCTGGTTGGGACTGGTGCTGAGTTTATTGACGACAAAAGTGGTGAGCATCAAATGACGCATGTGAGACGGAATTTGGGTTCCTTCCTTGGGACCGGTACCTTGTGTACTAAGCTGTCAGAGCGGCGTAATATTGCATTAATGAAACTGGATCTCAATGGTATAATACATGGCTGTGCCCCCTTTGACTAGCATGACGCCACCGCAGCATCCAAGCGACAGGTTAGCGGCGACGTAAGGAACATTGGGCACGGTCAGTTGTCTTCACAGAGCTTGCAGGCCTCAATGAGTATCGGGTTTGCTCTGAAGCAGGCGTGATGGAGTAGCTGACCAAAGGGTCAGTCATATTGGCCCCTATGTCGTTCTGATTGGCGGGATGTTGAACGATGCCCTGAAGGGCCGGATCATCTGACAGAGTGACACCACAGGCCGCGAGCGAGAGATGTCTGTTGGTGCCAGCCATGAGTTTCAGTCACCATGAGAGTTTGTGCAAAGCTTACATCGCTCTTGCAATGTCAGCGGGGGCAATGTCAAGTAGGTTGTCAGGTGGGGAGTGTTTTGCCGTGGGGTTACCATCTCCAGATTCCAGAGAGGCAGGAGCTGGTGGGAGCTCGTCCCCATAATCACAACCAATGGGGCGAAAAGAGAACATTGAGGTGTATGGCGTTGAGACAGGTGCACCCTTTTATTTAACTCGGCCCTGGATATAGCCTTCTTGCGAACCGGATAGAACCCCTGCTCAGATTCTAGGGTGATCCTCATTTAGATGGAATGATTGATACCCATTCAATAGAACGGGCACGGCGGGATGAATACCAAGTTGACTAGCCAATCAGAGACCGTTTAAAGGTACGCTGACTTGAAGAAAAAGCAAAGATTTTGAGATAGCAAACAAGTCCTCCATGCGATAAGAGAAAGAAGCGTCGGAAATGACTCCCCCAGCTGTCTATTCTCTCAATCTTCCTTTCAGGTTGCAAAAATATTTTTTTCAGGTTTGAGAATTCGGTAGTCCTAAAGGCAAACTCAATTCCCTTATGACACTCTAAACTGAACATCAAGTTTTGCGTTACGGCCCCAGAATCTCACAGTAAATGCCTGGTTGCACATGGAATCAGCCTTGGTGCATTCACAACATACCATAAATGCTTTTGAATCTAGTTTAAATGACTACGTACACGGTCTGGAGCCGAATTTCTTGGTCTTTGCAACTAAGGCGGGTTTCATTAGAAAAAACAATTTTACTTGGGAACGCGAGACCATGCGTCTACGTGGGTGTAGCATATAATGTGCTAAGACTCAATGAGTCAAGAAGTAAAGTTATATTCCCTGAGGTAGCAAAATTGAAGCTATACACAGCCGTTTTACTGGTGTCAAAACGAATGCAGACTTAGACCAATAAATGCGGCCTATGTAGTCCATCAAGCTGTCTGGCCAGTTCCTAGTCTCCGTAGCACTCGAGCAATTGGGAAGATACATCCTAGCTGACCGATCTCTGGATAATGTCAATAAAATCCTGTTTTTTTGGTATCGAAAGCCACCCATCAGCACGAGAAGTCAGAATTTTGCCCTACTTGCATTGGAGCAAAGACAGGCAAGATACAGCTAGCAGTTACTCTCAGCTACCTGTCCCAAAGCCAATACATTTGACGGAGCAGCAGTAGGAACTCATGACAAGACAGGGAAAGAGAGGTACGTTGGAGAGAATCCGCGCTAGCGATGACGTCACTGACTCGCTTGAGGTTCCGCTACCTCCCTTTGTTTGTCAACTAAAACGGAAAGATACCAGACATCCAGATATCCAAGCGGCACCCAAATCACATGCAAAGCTTCGAATGGGACCCGCTGAGCGAGGGGCGTGTAGGCAGGATAGCCGTCGTTAGATGTGAGTGCGTGGCTCGTAAGTTGGCATCGTCCAAAAGGCAATAACTGTTGCTCCAGTGGTGTAATTGGCTATGCACCGAGCACAGCCTTCTCCATCCATGACCGTATCAGTGTAGAGTCCCACAGCAGTGGTGCTGTGGGCTGTAGAGTCCTGCCAGCCATGTCAGTCAAGAGCACCAGTACAAAAGTGAGTAATGCTGTTGTAATTGTCGTCATCGTGGTCGGCATTTAAGATTGATCAGTAGCAGAAGTGGAAAGGTAAGCTGAGAGGCCTGGCTTGTGGTACTCAGTACAGCTTCCCCGTCCCGACAGCTTAGTGATTGTTGTTGTCGGTGGAAACGTCGACATCAAAGTGTCTGGGCAGCTTGGTGATTGGTGGCCTGGATGGCATGCTAGCAAATTACCTTAACGTCATAGATCAATCGCGCATGGGCCTGTGGTTTGAGCCATTCTAATTAAGCCCAATTCAGGAACGGCAGGTACGGCAACAGCTTGGCTATAAGAATAGGACCATTTGATGCCTTGAATTCAACGTGTATCCGCAGAATTGAACATGCTGTCGGGTCTTCCGCCAGTCGTGAGTGTGATACTGTCCTATTTCGTCTCTCAAACTCACCAGTGGTTTAGTTCCAAGCTTGGTTCACCAAGTCTCAGAGGTTGTGGCTTGCTCAGTTCATCGATGAATATGTTGCTTCTATCAAGGCCAACGTTCCTGTACCCTTTGTAATGGGTGTCACAGAGCAGTTTGTGGACACCTATCCTCTTCGGCGCACTTGCACGTTGGACGTTACACCACACACGGTCAGGCTTACCACCTTAAGAATTGTGAGTTGTGTTTCATGTGAACTTTCTCTGGGCCTAACCCATGGGTTACAGAGGATTCGGGCGTATTTTGCTTTTGTTGACATCGACACTGCTGCAGACTGGGATTCCAAGGCTCGGCAACGTTACTGAACTCGTTCTGTTACTCGTGCTGAATAAAGAGAGTCATTACTGAACACCAATCATCTTGTTATTGTTTTCACTATAATATGTCAATACATTACTTGAAATGACTCAGTCGTGCTTGTAAAGCTTTGAAGAGGCAATCTGTCCCCTCATTCAAACATTCCAAATCCGCCGTTAACCACATGAGACGCCGAGAAGCCCAGAGCCGATTCTGAAATGCAATAAGCTCCGTGGGTAAGAAGTCAGGATCCTTGCCATACTCGCGCACTTCAATCCCAAAACTCTCCCATTCCCCCATTAGCTGCTGATATTGTTTTGTGAGTTCCGAAGAGAGGGAAGCCCAATCTCGATTGGCGGCTTCATCAATCCACCGTGTTTGCGCCAACACAAAATTGCGAGTGGCATAGCCATGAAATGCGGCAGATATGACAGGCCAGTCCTCCTCAAATGAAGGATGATGGACGATTTGGGGGGAGTATGGAGGGTGGCCTGTCATATTCTGGAAATCGGCGTCGGTGAGAACAGTGTCTGGAAGTTTGAGTGGACCTGCGGTGATCGAGTAATGCACGTATAGGTGCTCGTAGGTATCTTCTGAGATCTCCATTGCAGACAGCTCCCAGATAACTTCTGAGGGCTCAGGAACCACCACAATCTTGCGTTTTGCATATGCCCTGCGATTCTGCTCACTACGAATCTCCTTGGCCCTGAGATACTATCATTAAGTTTCACTTGAGCAAGCACATATTCGTTACGTACCCTGGCTGTAAGCTCCTCTGGAAGCGTTGAGTTCAGCGCGCCATTTCCCGTTCTTCTTGCGTATGGTACTTAGATTTTCAGCCCATTCTTGAGTGCCAAGTCGAAGGCGACGCAAGTACTTATACATACAACGATAAGACTGAGAGATGAGACCAAACAACTGCCAAACAACAATATCATTGCGTCCTCCGAGAAACATCTTTCCGCTTCTCTCCATTCATCAAACTCTACTCTGCTTCAATAGTCAACGTCCAATGGGGAGAAATCAAGGAAGTGGCAAGAAGAAGGAGAAGATCAAGCTCAACACTCACATTCCCTCCTTGGCCGTCCAACAGGGATCTAATACCTCCGTTCATCTTTCTGCGTCCGTTAAAGTCAAGAAGCTGAAGACTACAGGCGCAAGATTCAAGGTTGTTGACACCTCTTTCCGCTCCGACGTTAATGCTGCAATCGCCGCTTTCACTTGGAAGGAAACTAATCTGTCCACTTCCCAATTGGATGCCGTATGGGACCGGGTCAATCACTCAGCAGGATGGGATCAAGGATATGTCGATAGCTTTGTAAATCAGGACAAGCTACCACCCGAAGCTGATCCCGAGCTTCCGAAGACCAGTGGGAAGGGGGTATGTGAACCATGATCATTATCAGTTAATTTTGCTATCTAATCGGGATGCAGGACAAAGCAATGCACGAGTGGACGAAGCATGTTGATGCTTATCTCCAAGCAATAATTACGCTCGAGGGACGGGAGTCCACTTGCGATAGCTGCTCGTTATGCCGAAATTCGGACCACAAAGCTCAGTACCGGTGCTTGTCCTGCACCAACTTGGGGCTGGTATGTCGAAACTCCATCATTTCAGCACACCAGTATTTGCCGCTGCATCGCATTGAGGTACGATCTTTCTTTCAGGCACACCTTCCTCTGACAGGCACACAGGTGTGGAATGGAACCTACTTTACGAGATCCTCCCTGAAGTCCCTTGGCGTTCGAATACAACTCGGACACCCGGTTGGCGAGCGGTGCCCCATCCCCAACACATCATGGGGGGATGACTTTGTTATAATTGATTGCGATCAAGTCCATTCCGTCGGGTTGGATTACTGTGGTTGTGCCCGGAGATCAAAGGGACAGGTCGAACAACTGCTCGAACAACGCCTCTATCCAGCAACCGTCGTCAATCCAAAGACGGCAGCAACATTCCGAGTGCTCAAACTGTTTGAGCTGCTACAATACGAGTCAAAGCTTTCAACCTACGAATTCTATCAAACCATCTCCCGTCTGACAGATAACACAGGTATAGATGTGCCCAAGGTATGCCTTTTCAGACTTGGCCAATTTACGATGATCCGAATCATTTATGCTCACATTTAGGATCGTTATCCTACATTACTCCGCATTGTACATCAATGGAGACATCTCAAATTGCTCAAACGTACTGGTAGGGGGCATGATCCGGTCCGTGGTGCATCAGAGACCCGGCTGGGAGAATGCGCACTCCTCTGCCCGCCTTGCCCCCATCCGGGAATCAACCTTCCAGATGGATGGGAGAATGCAGCCAAAGGGTTGAAGTACGTCTTCTGCCTTCTCATTTCAGCATCCCCGTCCAAATAAACTCTTTGATCAGATTCCTGTACGCTCTCAATCTAGCCCTTGACGCGTGCTTCCGAATGAAACGCAAGGACTGCTCCAGCGAAGCCGCTGATCCAGGTCTCAGCAAAGGCTTTGCATACGTCGTTGAACAATCTGCTTTCCAGGAATACTTGAGGGAGCACGACAATGAAACTGAGCCCAAGAGCACATGTTCCCGTCATGATGCTGTAAATCTTGCTGATATGCGGCCGGGCCAAGGATATGCGTCGACAGGAATAGCGACTGTGGAATGTAGCCGCCATAACTTCAAGCGCCCCCTAGCAGTGTGTGATATGCAGAGGGGCGAACGGTGCGTGCTCCGATGACTCCTTGACGTTGTAGGTATTGACAATCAAGACAGTTACTGCAATATGGACTATATCGTCATCCTGAGCATTCAATTTTGCCTTCTTCAGCTGTTCTTCATTTCCTACGACATCGCGTGTCAATGGTTTATACATTTGCTTACACGGATCGCCCAGGTTGATGCTAGATGCCCGCTCCTTCAACCAGATGTTGAAATGCGATTTCTTGTTCCCAAATTTCATCTCCCGGCCCACATCCCTGCTTGTCGAAACCGATTCGCGTTCATGTTGACACCGGGAGCCGGTCTTGGAGATGGAGAAGCTCCGGAGCGTGGATGGGGTGAGCTCAGCCCCTTGGCAACCAGTACTCGCGAGATGGGTCCCGGTACGCGTCGGGACACCCTTGATTACCATTTTGGCGACTACAATTGGAGGAAAATCATCAAATTGGGTGAGGCTTCTTTCGGATGCACCAAATCAACATAGATACACCAGCTGACAACACTCACCTCGAAACAGGCGACTCTCTGCTGAAGAAGATGGTAAATGCCACCTCCGAAGTGGCAGAACACGTCATTGCCCACCAAGAGCTGGAGGCAACAATCAGTCCAGAAAAACTGCAGGCGTGGACCGAGGCTATGCTTGCATGGGAGCTCGATTCATCCAAACCCAATCCGTATGAGGTTGCCGTCAAGACTCCAACGCAGGCAGGTATACGACGTCAGCTGGCAGAAGAGGAAGAGAGAGCCTTGGCTGCAGGGATCAACGTCGCCCTGTCGGATGAGGTTTCACCTTCTTCTTTGATCGCTATGGGGATAGATCTCGAGGGCGAACAGTACGTGTATTTCCTTTCAATCAACGGTTTGCCTCTGAATCCCTCATCTAGGCGTTCGTTGGAGACCTTGACTAAATCACTGTGGGACCACTCTCAAGACCGTCAGATCACCCGGGTCAAACTTCGCTCGAATGCTCTTACACGAAAACTGGAAGAGTGGTTCAGCCTCCTCCAGTTGTACATCCCTACATCTGTCATTTTGCGGAAGCGAGCACCGCAGCAGAAAGAGAGCCTGAAGCCGTTTGAAGTCCAGCTTTGGTTGCCCTCACGCATTGGGAACTTGGTCTCTTTCGACAAATCTCTAGCTGAAATCGAGTACAAACTCTGCAACGCCCAGGCCCACGAAGCACTCGGTGTCCTCCGCCGCAATCTCCAGATTTGAGCTACCCTATACGATGTGAAGGACCGGTGGCTTCGGGGTCAAGGAGCAAATACACGGGCCCTGAATGCCATTGCCACCGTGCAGGCACGCATTGCAGCAGCACGAGATGAGTACCGCCAGGCTAGGGTTGCCCTTCTGGCTTTAGCAGACCTGCTGGGCCATGCGAAGGTCGACCAGGAGTTCTTACCGCTGGAAGATAAAGACATCAGGTCGATGGTGGAAGCGGAGCCTGGTCAAGGCGAGACTCGACGAAAGCTGTCATGGATTTGGCGACGAGTAAATGCGGCTGATGCTACAGAGGAAGAGACCGAGCAGTTTGTGACGGAGAGTGAGTATGTTAATGGCTCAGTGACAGACAGGATCACTTACCTATGTTGCTCTAGCGATTCGCGTAGAATGGGGAAAATCGCGGGCCAGAGCGGAGCGATATCAAGAGGAGATCCAGCTCGTTCAAGAGGAGATGGACCGCTCCCTTTGTTTCTTTGTTTGGAAAGCGGCTGACTGGAGAAACAAGGGTATGGCACCTCGTACAAAGCCAATTTCGGCAGAACATGCGGAAGGTTTGAAGGCGTATGCGGAACGACAAGCGGTGCTATGCGAGTCGCTCCATGACGCGTTCAAATCTGAGTGGAAGGGAGTTCCGGATCTTATCAAATCTGCCAAAGACGAGATGAAGAACCCAGATTTGTTCTATCAGCGGAAGCAGCGGGACTTTGAGAAGAGGAACAAGAAGGCTGCCAAAACTGTGACTTCTAGTTCAAATTCTATGGCATCGTCGTCGAAGATTCCTGAGTCCTAGAAGCTGCCACACATGTAATTTCAACATCATGTACTATAGCGGAATGCGTCTTGATCTTCAATGTAACTATTTTGGTCGAGTGGTGCAACTGTATGGAAGGGAAGACAACCCGAGCAACGGGGCAGATAGTTTCTGATTCGTGGTGCATTACTCGGTATCTGAACAGAAACAATCAAGGTAGCGAACAGGGACAACTAGTTGCAGGCCGTTACTGGTGTGATCAACGTTGGATCGGTTGAAAGTAAGAAAAATCTCCCGAGCTAGGCACAAAGTGGCCTTGCTGTGAGTGTACTATCGGAAACTTGGAGAAAGGGGAAGGCGAAAGTCAGTTTTTAGAGTAACGACCGTAGTGAGAAACACACTTATAGCTATGGTCAAAGTGGTGCAACAACTGGTGCAACCAAAAGTGAGGGATTGGGCAGACACTAAGTAGTGCAATCAGCGGTGCATCAGATTGCAGGGCGGCTACAACTGAGTTTGTGGTGCATCAGAATTGTTGCATAAGAAAGAAGTGGTGCAACAACTGGTGCAACCAAAGGTGAGAGATCGGGCAGACACTGAGTAATGCAATCAGCGGTGCATTGGATCACAAGGCGGCTACAACTGAATTTGTGGTGCATCAGAATTCGTGCATAAGAAGCGGTGCAACAACTGGTGCAACCAAAGGTGAGAGCTCGGGCAGACACTAAGTAGTGCAATCAGCGGCGCATTGGATCGCAGGGCGGCTACAACTGAATTCGTGGTGCATCAGATGGGAGGTTCTAGCGTGGTGAAGCAGCGGCAGGCATGGAAGAGTACAACAAAGACGGGGCTCTGTTCCTTTAGTGACGGTATCAAAGCAGGTATAAGGTAATTATTAATTTTATTTTGAAGGCGCAGAAGAAAGAGACCGGAGAGGAAGTGCGCCAAGGTGCCGTCAGATGAGAACGTCGGGCGACAACAGGTTCAAAGTGGTGTAAGGAGGACGGGAAACGGTCAGGATCGACCATCAAATCGCCGTGATGCTTTAGTACGTGTGTCGAGCTACAGTGGGATCAAAGTGGTGTAAGGATGGTGCTAGGGACAGGACGACGTCGATCCACTATCAAATTGATGTATGGAGCGGGATCAAAGTGGTGGCGGCCTAACTGGTGTAAGTCGGAATGAGGCGCCCTCGTGCGATCAGTGTGGTGGACGAGGTGTAACTGCAAATGGACAGAGATGGCCGACACCATCAAATTGGTGCATAGAGAGCGGGATAGAAGTGGTGCAACAGTGATAGGGGATGGGGTCATGTCGGGACTACTATCGGGTTTAGTGAAGGTGGGAATGTGGTGTTTAGAGTGGTGCAATCAGTGCGGGCCAAGTCGGGCGGCGCCCTAATAGGTTGAAGATGGGGGCGGCTGGTGCAAGTCCAATCTGGTGTAACAAACTTACATACGCTCGGTGGTGTAAGAATGGTGTAACCTGTTGAGGGCGGGCCACATCGGGATCTGCCATCGAACTGAGCGCGGTGTTCAAGTGGTGTATTGAGAGTGGTGCAATCAGGGCGGGGCGAGGTGACGTCGGGCTACAAATTGGTGCTACAGTGGTGCAATCAGCGCAAGGCAAAATCGGGTGACGGCCGTGTAAGGTGGCGATGAGGGCAGCTGGTGCAGGTCCGATCTGGTGCTTTCATACATCAAAAATGGTGCATGGCTGGTGTGATGATGGCCAGTGCGGAACAGCTTAATGCACCAAGTGGTGCAGGGCTGGTGTAATGATGGCTGACGAGTAGACACCTACGGTGCATTGGGGGGAGAGTGTACAAGCTATGTGATTATTGCACCAGAGGTCTCACAACAATTGAACCGTATTAATGCACCAGCCCGCCAGGGCCTGGTGGCCCAAGGGAAACCAATGGTTCGCGCCTTAGCGCGGGGCCCTTTTCTCATAGTCTTGGATGAATTGGACGAGTGAAATAACAAGGATGAAGTTCAGGAGCTTTTCAATGGAATGGTCTTGTTCTTCAGTGAAAACCCCCTCATCCCCCTTTGCGTTTTCATCACAAGTCGAGTGGAACAACATATTCAATCTCAGCTGAGTGCTCCTGGGGTCCATTTGGATAATCTCGTGGATCATTGCTCCAACGATGACATCGCCACCTTCCTGAAGGTTGTTTTCAATGATGGACACAGGCGGAACTTTTCCCGCCTGGAGTAATTCCAAGAAATTAGCGGAAAATTGAATATTTGCGGAACATGTATCAAAATCAAACATGCCCCAGGGCCTGAACATGTACGCAAATCGGATTAAAACAGCCTGACTTTTTTCCCAGTATGTACGCCATACACCGGGACTGTTTTGTACTGTTCCATCGTATGAGCACGTGGAAGGGTATCGAAGAAGGGAGCCCGAGAACCCGAGGACCCGAGGATTTAGGCCTCGGAATCAGCGAGCCGTTCCTCATACGAGCAGCGAGGGAGTCAAAGCGAACGACCACTCACTCGACCAGGTATTTTGCAGAGGTGTCCGACCCGTGAATGTCCCAGTTTTTGAAGTAATTATCCTTTCCGTACTGGTCGGGCTCATGACTGAGTTCTATGGCTCCGAGTGTCACACCCTGCACCAAGACCTCGGGTGATTGGAAGGCGTTCACGATTTCGGAGATATGAACGGATGCCCTCAAGTCGCCATTAGCGCCGTATAGTAGTTGAAGAACTCTGGTATCTAAGTTCAGGCAAAAAAGATTGATGAGTCAGGATACTAATCAAGTTCACCACAGAGCACTTACTTTTGGGTAGGAAACGAACAATGGGATAGAATTAGGAACCAACGCTCATACCAAAAGCAGCCGGGTACGGCTGGTTGCTGCTGACCGTTGTAGTCATAGAATGAGTTGGAGAACTATCGAGGAGGGGATCATAGGGGTGAAACGATCTAAGCGGCAAGCATCTGAATGGTCGGTGTTAGAGAGCACACATCTCGACACTTGGGGAATTTGAAGGGTTGGCAGAATCCGCCGTTTGACCACCAAGCCTGATCCGTGGCGGTACCCCAGTCAAGCCAACGAGGTTATCCAACGAGCTGTAGAAGAACTCGTTCCTCGAGGTGGTCCCAGTCCAACGATCCTGCTCGATCGATAATGAGACGTGGTCAGGAGCGATGGTACTCGCGCCAGACGGAGCCTGAGCAGGAATCGTGACAACCAGTGCTCGCACACAAGTGTTGAGCATAACGAGTGCGAGAACGTAATGAAGACCCGAACAGAGCATCGTCGGGAGTGGCTTGAAAGTTCAGGCGGGGATGAATGTACTGCTCCACCCTGCTCGTGATGAAAACACGATGTCGACGGAAAATATAAGCATGTCCTCGATGGGCTCCTAAATTTCCTCCTTATCCTCGCATTCGTTTAGGCCATCGATCACGATGAGAGATAGACGCCCTCCCAAAGATCCCATCGAGAGCCAGTTGGCTCAGAATACAATCCATGGCTGTTTGTTTATCCGTGAGGTCTTCGGATGACTCAGGCTGAATATGACAAACTGTTCGACCGACATTACGAAGAGGTGCTGGGATACAAACCAAGAACTGAGTGAATTTGCTGGACGGACACTGGGACCGTTTTGTACTGTTCCATCGTATGAGCAGGTGGAGGCGTATCGAAGATGGGAGCCCGGCCTTTCGAAGGAGAAGGTTCTGTAGCTGTAAAGTCAAAATAAGTGGGGTCGTGTCAATGGACATCGAAATGAACAGGAGTACAATTGCTGGGTGAGATAGTACGTTATATTTTACAGATGTACAATGCACCGCCTCGGAACAATACTAGATTTACATATTTGGATTGACACAACATTCAAGTTCAAATGTGAACTTACTCGACTCTGCTTCTTCATACCCGGGATCAGAAACTTCCACTGAGCAATCTCGAACCGCTTAGAGGGTTCAAGAAACGGTCTGAACTCCCACTCTTGGGCCTACGCCTCAGTCCCCACCTCTTTCATGATCTCCTCAGTCTTAGCTTCCAACGCCCAACTCGTAAACTCGGCTCTCACGCCCTGCGAGTCATTCGCATTAAACTTGGCTGTGATGGTTTCTCTGAACTCTCCGCTGACACCGATAGTGTCGAGAGCGCTATCCAGGGTGACAGAGGCCTTGGAGGGGGAGACTTCCCCCAGGAACGGGTAGTTGAGGAAGGCAAATGCTTTGTCGAGCGCATCCAACTCATCGTTTGGGGGAATGTTTATTCCCTGCTCGTTTAGTTCGGGGGGCATGAAGTACCTGTGAAAACGATTTAAATCGGTTAGATAGTTCGGGTTCTGTGGCTCGAAGGACTTACATCATGATAGAAGTCATATCAACGCTTGAGTAGTTGCTGACTTCATTCTGGTTGTAGACATTGAGGAAGTTTGAGCGAGTATCTTCTTCAGTCCACGGTGGACGTTGAGTCCTTCTGAAGTAATCGATAGCCTCTAGACAATTAAATAACGAGCGGTCAGCAATAAAGAACATATCTTGGTTCAAAGGGTCGACCCGAGACCCACCTTTCTCCTTCAACTTCAACTTATCTCCCCTCCTCGGGCTCTGATGTTCATGCAAATACCCAAGCGCATGCCCAAACTCGTGCAAAATAACGCCTCTCTCCTGCGCTGTCGCGTCGGTCGTAGCGTCATACACCCACCCAAAATTCATTGTCGCCTCTCCTGCCAATTGTGTATGCAAAGCGACCTTTCCAACGGTGGACCAAGAACCCAAGTGCCTGTCCAACGAGATACGGATGATAGCGTTCTGGGGGTTCTCTGCTTCCGACTCGAAATCGAGTTTGATGTTGGCGTAGCGTTCCCATTCTTTGGCGACGGAGATGACTTTGGCTTGTTGGATGGCGTTGCCAGCAGGTTCGACGAAGGCGCAGGTGAGAACCTGCAACGGGGCAGAATATTTGTGAACCAGGAAGCTCATAAAGGAAAAAGAGACACAGACCTGCCCGTTGGGCCACATCCACGCAGCCCTGGCCATAACCGCGTGTGGCACACCGGCAAGCGGTTTACCACCAGCGGCGCTGGGTAGTACACTGAGTTCTGCACAGACCCGGCTATACCATTCGGGATACGTAGTCTCGTCGTTCCCTGTGGTCTTCGAAGCGAGAGTGGCAGGAGTACTGGCGAGTTCAGCGGTAGACATGACTTTAGAGGACTTCTGGCGAGTAGAGGAAGCAGGCACTAAGCTCAGAGAAAGCGGGGGAGCTATAGAGATCATATTGCAGAGGAACATTTGCAATTTATACCAGTCCGAACTAGCTATGTCGGTTCACCCTTCAAGCAATGCTACTGATAACGATAAGTTGCACAAGTAGCTCACGATGTAAGCTCCCAGGATCGGAGCTTAATCATGGAATTACGAGAGTTCCTATGAGAGATCTAGGATGAGACAAGACAATAGAAGGAACGAAAGAACGGTACTAGGGACATACTTGCTCCCTGTAGCCGACGGCGAAGTGCATTGTAGGTCAGGAGTCTCCAAGAATGACATCTTGAACGCTCATCTAGTAAGTCTTTCTCCCGCACATTGCAAGTATCGAACCATTCTTGCTGTGACTTGCTTGTTTGACTGCGGGAACGGCGAACAGGGGTCTGAGATTATCGCAGATTTGATGCGTTGTCCTGGACTCGTGGTACCTCGCAAGACATTCTCCTTTCTGGAGACTGGTCAGCTTTATGGAGGTCTTCATCGTTCTCGTTCGACTGTTGTCGAAAGTTAAGGTCGAAGCGCCGGTTCTAACCCCTCTATCGCGAAGTTGTGGCGCGAACGAGTAAGTGCCTGATATTTTCAGCCTCCTGAGTACTACTAATGGACCAGCAGTAACCGGATTAGGACTTGCCCTAAAAAGAACTGCAACGCAACGGTATTCATTTCGTTTTGCCACTGTCAACGGGAGGGCAGGTGATCGGAGGACGCTCATCTCCACCATGCCACCATCGCGCCACCATCCACCGCGCCACCATCTCCCGTAGCTATCAACTCGATTGAATGGGTGGTGTAGGCAGGGAGAGTAAGGATGCCGATGGAGCTGCATTTATTTCCGCGATTTGAAATTTCGAACTCAAGAACGTGGGTACTGAAGCGTGTCTCGTCTGTCTTCGTTCGTAAGATCGCGATCAGACGAGGGAACACATCATGGTCCAGCTTCCGCCACAAAGGCGAGCGGGGAGAAGGAGAGGGTTAGGTATATGGCTGGGTTGGTGGTTAGGCATTTGATGGAGCTGCTCGGGAAGTTTGATGACCTTGATGGTTGATCTAACCCGGCGGAGAACGAACGAACAAACGGATGGCGGCCGGAGAACTTGGACTGACTGTGTACACTGATCGCTATTAATGAGTATTTTTTGACTCTTTCTTATAAGTATCTTTGCCCCGCTTTACTCTAGACGAAGTATAATCTCTTCTGCTCTCTATTCCGTTTTTTGTTGTTTATTTTCTTATCGCCATTCTCGCTTTCGATCTGTCTATATCCCCTTCTAGCCCTCTGTCTGACTTCATTTGTTATTATCCGTGAATTATCTTCTCTTTTTTCTCTCCCTCCCTGCGCCCACACTTACATCCATATGTTTTTCGCGCTGGATTTGCTTCAACTTTTAATGACATTGCTTTTTGGTTTATCTACCCATCGTTTTTGACGTCCATTTCTTTGCTCATTCATGTTCCATCCTAGACTTTGACGCTACGGCTTACCTGTACATTCTCTCTAATCCGCTGTTGATTGTGCCGAGACTGTTATTGTTGCTTACACCTCATAGACTCTGAGTTGACCTCCCGACCCATTGATTCGGATTTTGTTCCCTTTCCAGGATCTGGATGCTAAGGTTGAACGGGACGGGATGACCGAATGGCCTGGACCTCTCGCAGTCACGATATCATACATTCGCCTCATGACCCGTTCCACAACTCGGAGTCGGCTGAGGAGATGTGAAAGCCGGCCGTTCCTTACTGGGACCTTGTGCCGTTACTATGATATGATATGACACCAAAGCCCACTCTCGGCTGCGAACGACAGACCGATTGATGACATGGGGATGCATCCACTCGATCGCGAACCCACACTCTCCTCGATGGCCGGTCGAACAAACTGTGGAAGAGCTTCACTCATCAGTCTATTCCTTCTTTTGCTGACAATCGCTGCCATGTTAGGAGGAGAGCTGTGTTCTTGCTCTGGAGTTGTTTGATAGGGGGATACGTATCAATCCGGTGACATTGGGTGTTGAAAATCTACCGACATACTTCACGCAACTTCAGCCACATCGGCGAAAGGGAGGACGCTCATGACGGGCGAATCTGTCACTCTTGCGGTAACACTCCGTGACACAGTTTGATCGGAGGTTTCCAAATAGAATTATCGCCATACGCGGCGTCCTCCTGATCGCGCCCACCTCCCTAAGACCGTCGACTGATCAAGCTCCTCCGGATGGATCCCTCTAAATGGAATTCAATCCTTATTACTTTCCCTAGTTCCCTTCCCTTCGACTGCTGATCACCTCCCAACCAAAAGTGACTCTACAGGCTAAGCAACAACCATGACGAGCGTTTCTCAACAGTACACTGAGTTTCAGGATCTGTGCTCCAGGTGCGGGTGGTTCCACAATACGTGCCCGTACTCATCCACTTACTAACTCGATGCAGGGTAGAAACGGAACTCGAAAAACTCGAGCGCATTTCTATGATGGGTGCAGCTGCGGGTGAGAGGTATCCTTTGCTTATGGATGTTCAAGTGGGTAGTCGTGCACCCATACTACCTTGACGTGTGATTGACCGACGATGTGTAGGAGAAACTCCTTGAAGCGAAACCGAGAATCAACGCGCTCGCTCGGGAGGCTGGGATTCTGCCCATCTCCGGGGAAGATCCAGCCAGGCCTGGGCTTCAAGCGCCCCAGTCGGTTGGAGTTGGTTCCGGGGGCGATGCGTTGGAGGTCATTCTCTTCTTACCATTTCCGTGCTCTTTTGATACGTCTGTGCTAATACCAATGACCGTAATACTTTACAGCAACTCGAGAAAGACCTCACCTCTAACCTGGTCTTCCTCCGCTCCATCCCTGGTCTTCTCCCCACCTCATCCGCTTCCAAAGCCGAGATGAATAATTTACAGCAATTCACTCCAAACCTAGCCCACCCGTCCTTCGTTCCCAACCTACACGAAGGGATAGGTGGAGGCTTGGCGCTCAAGGAGATGTCAGGAGAATTTAAAGCTATTGGAGAAAGTTTCGAGAGTATGTTAGGTCACACACCCCATCCTAGCGAAATAGCGTATGGGATGATTCCGGATGCAGTGACAAGGCAGGTTTGGAAGAGTATACCCATGGCCAGGTCTCTGAACCAAGGCTTGGCTGGTGAAGTCGCTGCTGAAGAAGTAGAATAGGATGGCCTTCTGTATTAACAGTGATGAGTCGTGACCAGTTTGCGAACCTGAATGTTGAGCTGTAGGACAGGAGCGTGCGATATTAGTTTCGAATTGCCCAAATTTGCAAAACAAACTGTAACGTGCATCACATATTGTGCTATTATTACCCAGCAATTGTAATACTGTTCGATTCGACGCTCATTGGCTTGAGCCCACAGCAGCTTTTCCTTGGAAGGGTCCGGCTCCGTTCGATACGCCTCCACCTTCTCATACGATGGAACAAAAGGGAACGGTCCCGGTATCCGTATGGTGAATTCACGCGGTTTCGGTTAATATTCAAGTACCTCTTCATCTCGTCGATATGTACACCGCAATGAGAATCCTCGACGCCTCCCTTCAGATCCGTGTAAAACGCGCCCGACCTGAGCTTCATTATGGCTACTCCAGATCCCTTGAATCTGTGGACCGAATTGGAATATCGGTTCAAGGCATTTCAAGGGTTCCCCAATGGCAAGGGCTTGGAGATGTGACACGCTATAGCACTTTTTTCTACGATTCCGATATAACATGACTCTCTTCAAATAATCGATTCTACTATAGTAGTGACACTGCTGGCTAGATAAACAGGACTTCCCTCGATTTTCTGCGCTCGTGCTACCACTTGGGGAGAAGAATAAAGAATTCTGGGGACATTGGGCAGTTCCCCGAACTGATGATGCTCGGCAAACAAAAGCCACTGCGTCAACTTTGAATTCCCCTACAGTAGAACTGAGCATCTATTCACTTGAGATGGTGACACGGTGGAGATGGGCATCCATTCACCTGCTCCCTTGACAGTGGGAAAATGAATACTGCTGCCTTCCAGAACAAGTCCTTATCCGTGTACTGCTGTACCAAAATAGAAACGTCAGGGCGTAACGCCAGGTCAGATGTTGGCTAAATCTCGCTGGCTAACGTGTAACGTGCCCAGTTGCTTGTGCGGCCCCCAGAATGTAACGCTCCAAAGTCGGTTGGTACCATACAGTTCGGCACAGTAGTACGCAGGAGGCTCGATCCAAAACACTCCCAAATGTCAGCCACCATATTCAATGTACCGCTCATTTCATGGGTGCCAAACGGCCTTTCGACTGGGAGAAAGAAACGTGCCTCCAACTCTCGAGCGCATGCTGAAAATCAGTTAAGAATCCCTGTTCATGTCAAGACAGAAATTCACCCTCGACTTATTTCGAGTGTACCTAGACCCGTCGTCCAGTTAGAAATCAAAGTGAAGGGTCACAATTCATTCCTCAAGTAGATGCGATCTTGAAGCGTCTGGTATGGTACTTTGTGATATGATAAGGAAGAGAGAACACCCAAATTCACGGGTTGGTCACATCGCTTCAGATTGGGGTCCCAGTCGTTCGGAAACATATGTATGTAATGAATCACAGAAGCCAAAATACACAAGCGAGGGGCTGACCTGTTAATGTTACAACCTCGCAAACGAGTGGGTAGAACCGGTGGCTCAACCCTAACGAAGTTTTGGCGACGGTCGAGCGAGAACAATGAGGAATGCCGTCAAGCTAACCGGTCCTTTCACGTCGCTAGAGGGGAATTCCGCTACAGTGATCGTTCAAGACGTCGAACTTGCGACCCCAGAATGCCCTGCGAGCGTTGAATGTCTCGCGAGGTGACACGAGCTCGGGACAAGGCATCAAATCTATGATATTGTTGGGCCCTTGTTTGGTTGCCGCAGTCAAATCAGCGAGTCACAGCAAGAATGGTTCGATCCTTGCAGCGTGCGGGAGATGACTTTGTAATGGCAGACCGACCTTGGAAGCTTACACACACACAAACTTCACTCTCTGAGCGTTCAAGATGTCACCCCTGGAGACTCCTGACCTACAATTCACTTTGCCCTCGGCTGCAGGGAGCATGTACCATGTACCGTTCTTTCGTTCCTTCTATTGTCTGTTCTCGTCCTAGATCTCTCTTAGGAACTCTCGTAATCCCATGATTGAGCTCCGGTCCTGTGAGCCTACGTCGTGAGCTAAGGTTCGGATGGATCGCGCAACTCATCGTTATTGGTGTCAGGGCGCTGTAGCATTTCTTGAAGGGTGAATTGACATAGCTAGTTCGGACTGGTATAAATTACAAATGTTCCTCTGCAATACATACTCTATAGCTCCCCCGCTTTCTCTGAACTTAGTGCCTGCTCTCTCTACTCGCCAAAAGTCCTCTCCCGATCATGCCTACTGCTGAAATCGCTAGTACTCCTGCCGCCCCGGCCTCAGAGAACSRCAAGACTACGTATCCCGAATGGTACAAGGGGATCTGTGCAGAAATCAGTGTACTACCCAGCGCCGCTGGTGGTAAACCACTTGCCGGGATACCACACGCGGTTTTAGTCAGGGCTGCGTGGATGTGGCCCAATGAACAGGTCTGCGTCTCTTTTTCTTTCGTGAGTTTCATAATTCACTGATATTCTGTCTCATTGCAGGTGCTCTCCTGCGCCTTCGTCGAACCTGCCGGCGACCCCATCCAGCAAGCCAAAGTCATCTCTGTCGCCAAAGAGTGGGAACGCTACGCCAACATCAAACTCGATTTCGAGTCCTGCGCAGAGAACCCCATGGGCGCTCTAATCCGCATATCGTTTGACCCAAGCTTGGGTTCATGGTCCACAGTCGCAAAGATCGCTCTTCGCCCGGAATTGAAGGACAAGGCCACGATGAATTTAGCGTGGGTGGATCGTTTGCCTAATGAAGCGCAGGCGCACGAGAGAGGTGTCATTTTGCATGAGTTCGGCCATGCGATTGGGTATTTGCATGAACATCAGAGCCCGAACAGGGGTGAAAAGTTGAAGCTGAAAGAGGACGGTTAGTCGTGGACCKGGATGTGTCGTTCATCGCTGACCGCTTGCTACTAAACTCTCTAGTGGCGATTGCGTATTTTGCAGCAACTCAAAACCCACCTTGGTCTGAGGATGATACTCGCGCAAACTTCCTCAACATTTACAACAAATTAGAAGTCAGCAACTACGGAAGTGTCGACTTGACTTCTATCATGATGTAAGTCCTCCCAACTATGAAACTCAAACGATCTAACAAAGCACTGTTATTCGCAGGTACTTCATGCCCAGCCAACTCAACGAACAAAAAAAATCCATTCGCCCAAACAACGAGCTGTCCGCACACGACAAAGCATTCGCCTTCCTCAACTACCCGAAGTTCCCCGGGGACCCTACCACATCCGACGCATCTGTCACCCTGGACAAGGCTTGCGAAACTATCGGCATTAGTGGAGAGTTCAAAGAAAACATCACTGCCAAATTTAATGCTAAAGACTCGCAGGGTATGAGAGCTGAGCTTACGGCGTGGGCGTTGGATATTCAGGCTGAGAAGATCGCGAGGGAAGTGGAGGAAAAGGCGAAGGCCAAAGCTGCAGCTCAGTCCGATTCCTGACTCCCTCCGGTAAACCCTTCGAGCTGAGATTTGTTTGTAAATTCGAGTTGTAAATCTAGCAATATCTCGCGGCGGTGTATTGTAATGCTTTATCTGAGCCGATGCAAAGCGGATCCATGGTGCTCACGGAAAGGTGGGGCTTTCGATAACCCATTTCAAATGCTTTCCCTTCTACTTACCACCGGCTATGCTTATGTTTAATGGTCTCCGCTCGAGGGAGTACTGGGGTCAGTTGAGAGAGCCAAAAACAGTTCTCGCTGGCCTTCTTCCTGGTTCTCTCCCTTCAGCACCGCCCTCACGCCCTCTGTCAATGAGCTATGGCTACTCCTGAACCCATTGCTGTTGGCACGAAGGCGGTTACTCAAAAGGCCAAGACCACATTCCTCAACGGCCAATCCGCTCCAGCAGTCCCAACAGACCGGACAATGACGATGTATGATTTGTGTATCCAAATTCTCTCAGCTGCTACCGCGTCTTTCCCGCATCCGCGATCCCGCCACGCGTCGCCGTGCACCAGGACACCTCCGCGGCAGGATCCTCCCACTCTCCTCCAACATTCAAATCGTAACAGGTGCCTACGACGGTATCATACGCATCTAGGACGTACGGCGCACCAAAACGGCTGTGGCTCTGTTCAAAGTTTTCAATACCGACACCGCTAGTGCTAAGACATTACTCTTGGTGGATTTGCAATGGGACGTTGTTGTGGTGGGTGGGGAAGGCGGTTTGGACGTTTGGAAGGTCCAAGGTGGGGGCGATGGTGTCAGCGGCTAGGGGGAGGCA
>SDEE01000685.1:0-26283 GCA_004126415.1 Candolleomyces aberdarensis
GACCTGGACTGGTCGAATTGACGAGCTGAATTTGAGTCTCCTGCCTCAGTAAATATGGCTGTTCCCATAGTAAGTCTGAAGAAAGGGAGTGGGCGAGAAGGCAAAAGGTATGTCACGAATCAAAGAACGGTTATACGGCATATACCCATGAGCCACCTCGCACGAAGGATGCTTGACGAGAGTTGACTTCCGCACACGTGAGGCCCACGACTCGGCTTAAACAATGGACTTCGAATCATGACTGGCGCGTAAATGAGCTCAGATATGATGGCCATGAGCTGCGCTGCGAGGTCGTGTTTGAGAACCCAACGGGGCAACTTGAGCTCTTCTTATCGGGAGTCCTCACATGTTCTTCGACACTGTCTCACAAATGAAGTCTCACAAATGAAGTAAAAGATTCCATCTCGATAGAAGACGGACAACAACGAGCTGTTGAGGCCCATGTGCGCGCGGAAGGCTATGCACATCATGATGAGCAGTATACCTAAGAGGAGAACACGATGTCGAGCTAAGGTTTAGAACAGAGCTACTAGAGAGAAATACGCACTGTAGATGCTGCCAAGTACTAGAAGAAACGTGACTCCCAAGAACTTGTTATCCACACGGATTGGTATGCAAACGAGATTTGATACAGGAAATTTGATAACTACCATGATTTGTGTATAGCGTCTCGTTAGTGTCGATCCAGGGAGCATTACCTGCTTCTTGCAGCCCTCAAATTGCTCGGACACCTTCAAGTAACAGTTTTGAGGTACCGAACGAGCAGGTAGGTAACCGAAGCTTGAATCGCCTGTGGAAAGCCCAGATCCTACATTTTGCCCTGGACATGATTAAAGATGAAATGACTATACTGACGACAAACTGTAACGTCAAGAACACCAAGAGTCTTCGATCTCGGCCTGACAAGGCGTAGACTTTTATAAAGAGAACAGCTGGCTGAACATGACTATATGCGCCGGCTAGGATGTCGAAGTATTGGTGAATGATACAGACCCTCAGAGGCCATGATAATCAGCTTCGATGACACTGTCACGCAAAGAAGGTTAATCACCCAAGGGATATAATATAAGTGGCCACTCCAATAAATAATAAAAGAATGTGACTCACCACCGATGTCATAGAACAGAGATTACGATAGCCGCCGGCGGTGCGTTGAGGGATAGTCGGGAGAGACGTTTGATGAAAGAGGCGAGGAGAGTAGCGGGGAGAAGCGTTGAACTTAGGTAAAGCTCCGTCATCCTGAAGAACCGAGCACGGTGCTTGAGATGCAAAACCTCCCGATCAAGGAACGCGTAGAGTCGCGTGTAAAACGAGGGGTGATCGCTGAAAAGTGAGGTGAGCAGAACGAAGAAACCATATCGAGACCAAAGCTCACAGATTGTAGTCCTTCATCAAGGTGAATAGCCCATTCAGAGCCAACAGACCCAATGAACCACCGTAATCGACACACCCCGCAATCCAGTCCATCACCAAAACTGGTCTTGTCAAGTGAGGCAGGACGCCCCGATGCATCACGTTCAGCACTCTAACAGACAAAACCTTCTTCTCCTGCTGTTCCTCATCACTTTCCTTCCCTGTCAACTCCAACCGCGGAAGCAAAGTAAGCCATTTGCGCGTGAAGACTGCCTTATGCGACRATAGTGAGTGCAGGGATTGGTGGATGGTTAATTTATGGAGACGGGGTGACTTTTGTTTGGTATCCTGCGGTGCGGGCTCGCCCTCGAAGAATTTTCGCCAATCGTCCTCGACWTCGTCTTCTTCCTCCTTTGGCATAGGTTCCTCGTCATCTTCATCACCGTTTGCGCCCTTGGGCTTTGGAGGTTTTGTGCCAAACTCGGAAACCCACCATTCGTTGAGCTCAGCCTGTTCGGTTGGAAATGTCGARAGCTTTTCGAGGATCGACAAGAAGTTTTTRGAGGCRGACAGTTGACGATTTTTGGGAGCCTTTTCAAGAACAGGGCTGCAGGGACATGAGCTCTAGCCTACAGTCAAGATGCACTTCGATGAGGGGACGTACACCGATTCCCGCAGGAAGAACCACCGGATATCRTCGTGTATGCTGARCCATGTCTCGTAGAAGACGTGTAGCACTTCCGGGTCCAGTATTCCGTCACTTTCYCCGCCCAAAGCTGGGCATAAAAGAAGGCTGGAAACTATTTTTCGGAAATGGGCCAGATGAAACTCTGGAYGGGCGCAAACGAATTTGAGGCCTGGGTTYGGGCCGTTGAGAGATGTTTTTGAGTAGAAAAGAGAATTTGCAGAGCAGATATCTRTTCTCCMGATGAATWYAGCTCTGARAAGCCCTACTTCGAAGACACTCACCCTCAAGACCTTCTCATCATCCTTCAACAATCCTACCAAGAAATCGGTAWAGGCGTGCAACCTCTCCCACAGCCAGGCCTTGACAGCTTTCACAGCATCGTCTCCGGATATACTGAGCTTCCCAGTTGAGATTATGAGCRTGAATGTCCGATACAGGGCATAAATGCCTTTCGATACGGCTTGAGGTTCCTGTTGCTTCACCACGAGGTCCACGAGATCCGCGAGCTTGTTCAGCGATGTGTTGGCCTTGACCGAGCTCGCCAGTGCATCCTCCAGGTCCTTAATGTCCACTGCGACGCCAGTGTCGTGTGCGACNCTTTCGCCGTTTCKTTWGGGAGSGAGNCNNGGGCATGATTATTTTGYAAGAAATGATCGCCGGCCAGGCGCTTGAGAAAYGATGATTGGGTGTGYTTGTTCCCGAAGCTCAGGCCGCTCCCCGARCACCATGTTCCTGCCCACTTMCTTATGACATACGGATCCTCGATGCTCTCACGTCAAACCTTTTCAGGCGCAAAAGCATAAAGACATTCAGAGCAACAGGGCAGCTGATAWTGCACCGAAGAAATTCCTCAAGTGAATAAAAGTGCAACAGTCAACAGACGATGCCGACAACAAAACGAAAGGAGAAGGAAAGAACGTCATCTTCMGGAAAGTCCGCATCTGTGCAGGGTTGACGGACCTCCTATTTTTCTCATGAGAAGGTAACTTCCCTCCTCCCATCGACAGCGTACCCACAAATTGGCCAACCTAGCCAGATCACCCTCCGAGATTGTCGACTTGGCATCCTCGAACGTCGAATGGCTCGCAGACGACCTTGGAGACTAAGCCGACACCGACATTGTGCGGATCCTTTCCAAAACTGGATAGCTTGAGCGTTTCGTAGTGTTATCTCCGACTTGAGCCCTGTGAGGCAGACGGGTGGGGAGCGAATGTARGAGGAGGTGATGGAGACGGGTTAGGATGGAAGAAATGGGCGGATTGCCCGAACGACACCAGCTGCGTCAATRMACGGGCTTTCGTTTCATTCGCMGTGTGAGATATGGATCGGTGGGAAGGAGGAGGTTCTCGCAMCGGATTTTGRAGACAAAAAGCGRCGGGAGCGCTGGAAAGTCATCGCTTGGAGGMGACCTTCGTTACATGGACCGACTCCATACCCAGAGATATGGTTTTTTGTGCAACTGGCCAACCGCTGACGTTACTACCTTTAGACCTGAATTCTTCTCCGTCGATACCAGCTCCAYGTTTGGTAGACCGTCTGTGCCATAAGCYAGATATCATGAATTGCGACAAATATGGGTGCAAGAATCGTCAACGGTAAGMAATAAGTGCGAGAGGGACAGGAAAATACTGAACGAACGAAGGGGAAAGGAAGCAAAGGGATTCGAAGATTTCAAGCAGGTTGAACCGGATTAGTGCTAGTATATTCAACRTTGTCCCCCCACTTGATCTCAGCATCCGCCCCCCTCTTCTCCATCCCCCCCTCTCCATCCTTAACAACCGCAGTCAACAAGAATATGCTATCCGTTGCATCGAAGTCGTGCTCAGGATACTGCAATCTTCCCATCACAAAGCACGCAAGGAGGAGGCCGAGGGAAGCGAGGTTTATCAAGGTCATGGGTAGGAGGAGTCCAGCTTGTGTGAAGGAATCRCTGATATTCCAGCCGTTCACGGAGTAGGTCACTGAACCTGTGATGCTGCGAAGGCACGTTTCCGGTGGATTCGCACCAAGTGAGTAAATTAACCGCGAATATGTCGCCTGGTAGGTGAACCAATCAGCAAATGTCAAACAGGAATATCGGAAGCGCGGACTCACCTCGTACTCCAGAACCCCCTGAAGCATGGCCTCGTACAATTCCAGATACTTGGGGTTAGGCTCGAGCGTGGATAGATTGAGATTCTTCGCAGCYAGTGAAAACACGGCCTCCGGGACGATGTTGGACGACCAGTTCTGGCCTTCCCARATCAGGTTCCCTAAGGCAACCAGTCCGTGCTGGATGTATCGGGCGAAGGTGGCTCGTTGTGGAGACTGGGCAGCAAGGTTGTTCGTTGGGTTTGTGATAAAATGTCCGGGCACCGACAGATATTCCACCGAGAATATCTGGGAGCGCATAGGCGACAACGTGCAAGTGATATTCCCGATGGACCTCTCATAGTTCTGCCTTCCTCTGAGGTAAATGACATAGGTAGGATCCAGGGCGCCAGGTTGAAGGCGTTGTTTGCAAGCCCAATAGGTGAGAGTATTGTTCACGTTCAGCGTTGGGTATTCCCCGACGTTCTCTAGAACATCTTCAAGCCCCGCCCCAGGGTCGCAGGATCCCGACGAGCTAATGATCCGCGTCGAAACCTCGTCGATGGCCGCGTATCTAATAGGACTAGCGGTATCGTAGATGCAACTGATGTTGCTTTCGAGGCCTTGCTGGCTGAGGGTGTAATTGTACGACACCATTCCCCTGCGGGTGTACTCGTTCTCGAATGGATTGAGCGAGGAGTCAAGGGAATTAAAGGCTGGGACTCCGTTAGGGCCAATGGGAAGTATGCCCTTCGCTGAGCCGAGGAACCGAATGCCATCTTCAGCACCAAGCTGATTCAACGAACTTGTCCCGTTGTTAATCCCAACGACTTTGGACAGCATCTGCCAGAACGAGGGTTAACATGAATATATATAAATGTTTGAACCACAGGCAGACTGACATTGGCCCTCCCGGAATCGAGAACGTCAAGCATTTGATTCTCCCCAAGGCAAGTCGTGAACTGCGTGCCCCCAACAGTCTAAAAAGAGCGGTCAGATCATTGATACTTGCAGTTTTTAATAATCTCCGTACCCTCCAATCGCAGTTGTTCTGTACTCTGTTCGCATCCAGCCATGTCAAGCACAGAGGGTCGTCCGAGAAAAAATCCAACTCCGTGCCTCTGAGTTCTGCAGTCTTGTTGAACTCTACAGGGGTTATGAGAGCGGCGGTCCCCGAAGGTAGCAGGGTCAGCGCGGCCAGGCACGACAAGAGCAAAAGAAGTATTGCCAATCGTCTTCTCCCTTTCACCAACTGTCCCCACTGCCTAACATCCCACACCATACTCAAATGACGGAAAGCAAGCAGCGCGTACAGATCAAACACAGTGACACCGTTGTTTTTAGCGATCTTCTCCTGGCCGAACCTCACCACGGCGTTACCCAGGAGGACGATTGCATCGAGCTGGTTGAAAGTGCCCAACAGTGTGACGATGCTGGCGACTTCGTGTGGGTACTGGTTCCAGACATCAGCCACTCGACTGTGCATCTGGATGCCACCTTTTGCTTTGACGACTCCGAAGTATATCCATGGCCAACTGAGCGTGATAAGAATGTTGAAGAGGAGGAAGAGGTCGGTCAGGATGCGACATCTGCGAGACACCGGCTCTCGGAGATTGACAACGTCGTTTGATTTTTTGTCCCCTTTGGACTTGGCGCCTTTCAGCGGGGGATGCTGAGTTGGATGTCCAGGACTGTGGTCTAACCCCGTACATTTTTCCGGCGTTGAGAGAGGGGAAGATGACATAGTAGGTACGGTGTAGGTGGTGAGAATCTGGGGTAACCTAAGGTCTCGAAGTGTCAGAGTTCGTTTGAAGTATATTTTGGCCACCTAGGATTATTCGCAGACTCAATGAGGTACCCTGTATTGAATCTAGACACATGTCACTCATTCACAAAAGCGGTCTAAGTTGACCACACGACCTGGCACCAGACGCTGGACTTTCTATGGAGAGACTCTGACACTGTGGTTCTTTGAGAATGTTGTGTACTGTGTCAAAAACGATTAATGAAAAGGAGAAGTTCCTTTCCGATAGGCAAGTGGCGAGTGCCCGTGACTGTGCACAACTGAGAGCTAGACCCGATGGAGATTCAAGGCAAAATCTGCCTCATGTCGATACGCGGAGCTTGTTGACTCAGGCTGTAGATGGGCGCTAATCTCTGTGGCCGTATCACATGTGGTTCCGACAGAACCGCTCCCGAGGAAGGGGGATCATTTGTCCCAAAAAAATCTCAATCAGTGGATAAGTTGAGTGTATGCCTCTGAGCTGTATGGGTGAGGGAAGGAGAGAGAGAGCAGTGGGCGAGACTCAGCGGCTTGCGCCAATGTCTGTCCTACAAAGGAAACGAAGGCAAACAGTCAAACGTACGATGGATTGAGCACGCTTCACATTTCGCACCGACTCGCCTCTACCATGTATGGTATTCTACATTTTTGGTCTTGTGCGCTTCAAGGGTGCCTTCGGATATCTGCAACATAAGCCCCTGCTTGCGGATTAATTAACATGTAATATCGTGGATTCCTCGCTTCCCGTCCCTTGTCAAAGCCGTATACATTTCATATCCGCCTATCTGCCTTACGGTGCAACTTGAAGTACAACACATGTTTGATGAATATGTAATTGTCCCGCGAGGCGAATGAATTATGCTGTCCTCGAGGAGACCAGTGGAGCAGGTCTTCTTGAGAATTCTTCGTTTGCTGCGTTCATTTGGCAACAAGACCCCAAATTGAAATCGGTAAGCGTTCCGTGCCCTTTCAATTGAGCATGGAGCATTATGAAGCGGTGTATACTCAGTATTTTCTTCACCCTGTCGGTAGAACGAACCAATGTGACTGTAAGCCTTGCCAGTGTACCAGATCCGGGGGGCTCAGGCTGGCTGTGCTAATCGCGGGCCTGTGCACTCATTCCCAATGCGTTCGAACTAAAATACAAGTCTCTCAATGGCTATGCACCTCCTTGTGACTCTCTATGGAGACTTCAGGCTGTTGAGGGATTGGTGTGAGTCCAAACCGAGTAGGGGCGGGTGGTCGTCCTTATCACTCCATCAACTTGCGGCGAGTGGCCGATTTGCATGGATCTTGCCGAGGAACTGCCTGGACGCCTGAGGAAGGAGAAAGCAACGTGGCTTACCACGGGTACTACTAGAGTCAGTGGTAAAAGTGGGACATGTTTAGAAGGTAGTAGATTGAAGGCGCTAATGGCGAAAATATGAACCAACAGGAGGAATACAAAGTCAGGAAAAGATTGCGAAGGCGAGAAGCAACAACGGGGAAAGCAGAGTGACGGTTGCATTGGTAAAATTCAGGGGATTTCCAACCCGAAATACAATGCCAACGAGAGGCAAAGAGTGGCAACATGAGAAAAGACCTATGGATCAAGGAGAAAGAAAGGGGAGGCAGCCACGGCCCCGATACCGGATCCCAACGGCAAGAGTGAAGGTAATTGCTACATCGGGATATCGAATCGGAACAGACGCTGCCGGTCATTGGGACTCAACAAATTCATGCCTTCGGCCAAGGAACGTGCAAATCTCTCCAACGAGCCATTCCTTGATACTGAAAAATCTCTGTATAGAGCTCTTTCATTCCACTCTATGGACTCAAATCTCTTAAAGAAAGATCGCTCGGGCTGAGCGGATGTATGCTGTCGTTCGAGGTGGGGAACGAGAGCAAGAGGGAAGGAATCAGGCGCTTGAGGAGCGGACGCGTACACAAGCGCAAACTGCGCGCATCACCTGATCGCTCCAAGGGAAGAGCTAGTCATACGATTCGTCGTCTCGTACGCTACGCTACACTGTAACTAATCTACGCATGAAAACTGTTTTCGTGAAGGAAAGTACATTTGAGTTTGGCCGAGCGTCATCAATCTGACTGTCGACGACTCTGGTGTGCCACAAAACGCTAACCGAAGTAAACTGAAAGTAAAGTCACCGAACTGAATGAGATATAGAGCTCCGTCATAAACAAACCATGCACGTTCATGACGCCAGCCTAGGTCTGCTAGTTGAGTCGATATCCTCCCTTGGAGCCTCGTTTCAAGCAATGGTATACCAGACCCTCACATATAAGCTCGCGCCAGACCGCTCTGCGATTCAGCAGCTTCACCCTCCACGGGAAGCGAGATGCTATTCACTCTGCAAATCTCTGTAGTAGTCCTTACCCTTCAGGCATTGCTCGTTGCTGCGTCTCCCCAGGACTCCTTCCGACGCAACACCTGATCGCCGTCTGGATTTGTCTCTGTTCAAGATGGAGATTTCCAGCTCTATGGGAGGTGTTACTAAATGGGCTGCCAAAATCTGTAATTAATCCTCGATCTTCCTTTCATCAAATGTGTTCACGAATGGAACGCGTGATCTAAAGCTGGTTACATCAAGGAGCTTGACCACAAGCATCTCATTACTACAGGGTACGTTGTGGCCAACGTTCAGTGTCAGTCCTTGCTCATAACAGGAGCAGGGATAGCGGCTTCTTTTGCCTGGAATGTCCCAAGTTGTTCGCGAACACATCAACCCCCAAGAGACCCGCCCTTGACGGCCCGTCATTCGACGGATCGCCCGGAATCGATACTGAAGACCTTGTTTCCATTCCCTCGATTGACTTCGGCTCTTTGTATGTATTCAGCTGATCTACTGAGTTGAAGAGAACGCTCATTACTCTCCTGGTAGCCAAGTATCTCCTGAGCAGCTGCAACTGTTCCCCGCGATTCAAGGCGCAGACAAAACGGATCAAATACTTGGAAATGGAGGCAGATGGATTGAGGTCCATTCCCAAACATCTGGGCTGTACGTCTATTTCGAATCACTTTTTCGATCCTATGCTTCAAATTGTTTACGACCACGGATTTTCAGCTCCGCAAAGCCCCAAGTACTCCTCAGTGCTGGTGTTCTCACTAAATCCAACTGCAGATTCTTCGTCGCGAATGATCGGATCGAGCCCCAATCAGACAACGTTCCCTGCTGTAAGTTTGATGACTTTACATGAATACGACTCTTTCACTAACCTCGGTTTGACGTGCTAGATGGCGTCGAAGACTTCGAGGCGAGCTACGCGGTGTCTTCCTGGGGCTCAGGTACGTACTAAAAAATGAAACCTTTCTCTACCTCCCGGTTTTAACGGTCAACTTCCTTCGGATACATCGTTACAGCCTCTCTCAACAGAAATGTGGATGGCGTCCTCGAGGCCAACGTGAGTTCTCTTTCTTGGTTGATCCCGAGATTTAACTCACATCGTCCTCCCCTTCTCGTTGCAGTGGATCCGAATTCAACCTAGACTCACGAGCCGCGGAATCACGGGCAGTCTTTGGGAAAAAAGACAAGAGCCGGGACGGTAAGCATTTGTTGAAATGATACTGCCGTCTTGGTTCATGCTCACAGATGTTTTTATTGAAATACCAGCTACGATGGCGCCGCCACCAATCTCAACATTCGGTTGTTCGCCTTGGATGCCCGCCAGTTTGATTCAGGGTAGAACAGATATGGACCGGAGGCTTCTTCCCTCTTTTTGATTCGCTGTACTACTATCATCAGTGACTTTTGCTTCCAAGAACTCTTCAATTTGTGATTCCATTAGCACCATTCGAATACCACATGGATTGCCGTCACTCCCTGAACATGTACCCCTCAGCACTCTGAACACCCTCTTCAGGACCTATGGACTTGGATTGATCCAAGTCCGCAGCAAACAATTGACGAGCTGAATGGGAGTCTCCTGCCATCCGTGCATATGCTTGGTCTCACAGTTAGTCGAAAGAATGGAGTGGGCGAGGAGGGATGACGTGCATCACGAATCATAGCAAGGTTCTAGGCATAGTCTAAGAGTTAATTTGCGCACAAGCGACGCCACCTCTGAGCTCTCGGTCGCCCTCGACTCGGCCTGGAAAATGGACTCCGAATCGTTCCTGGCGCGTAAGATGAGCTCAGAAATGTTACCCATGAGCTGCGCTGGTCTTCGGCCGAGAAGGCTCGAGGCGGAGGTAGAATCAAGATGGTTGGAGGTAGAGAGGTGTAGTGTAGCTGATAATATCATTGTTAATCTAGCCCCAAGGGACACGACGCGTGAGACGCACCTAACTTTCCCTCTACGCCAGTAGAAGCTACCCAGTGCCCCAAATAGCGCCGCGAGGACATGTTTCAGAACCCGACTGGGCAACTTGGGCGATTCTAGGATCCCCCCGGCGACCCCTTCTTATCTTTATCGCAACAACATGAGTCTCCATAACGTCCTTCAATACCGTCTCAACACTGCGGGCTCGTCCTCGAAGAATTTTCGCCAATTGTGCTCCTTCGGCGTAGATTCATGGTCATCTCTATCGCCGTTTGCACCTTCTTGGTTTCGATGTTTGCACCAAACTCAAAGACCCAGCATTCGTTCAGCTCAGCTCGGTCGGCTGGGAATGTTGAAAACCTTTCGAAGCTCAACAATAGACCTTTGGAGGCAGTTAGATGATGACAATTTTTGGGAGCTTAATGTCAGAAATAAGGCTGCAAAGACATGGGCATGTCAAGATGCATCTAAATGAGGCAGCGTACACCAATTTCTGCAGAGAACCACCGAATATCGTCGTGTGCGCTGGACCATGTCTCATGGAGGACACTTAGCACGTCCGGTCCAATATTCCGTCAACTTCTCCGTCTCTCGCACAACAGTAGGCAGGAAGCTATTTTTCGGAAATGGGTCAGATGCTCTAGGGACGGTGTAATAGGTGATTTGAGGCCTGGGTGGGAATCGGGAGTATTGGAAGAAATGATCGCCGGCCCACTGGGCGCTTGAGGACCGATGTTTGGAGATGCTTGTTTCCAAAGCTCAAGCTGCTCCTGTTCGTCACGGTCAGCGCCACCCCGACCAAAGTCCGACATACCCAAATTCTGTGCACTTTCCTTATGATGAATTCTCGGTGCTCTCACGTCAAATCTCCTCGGGCGCAAAGCACCAAGACATTCAAAACAACATAGCAACCAGGAAAACATTGAAGTGATTCTACAAATGATTGAAAGTACAACAGAATATGCCGACAATGAAGCAAGAGATGAAAGTAGGAGAATGGAAATGCAAGTTACATGAACGTCATCGTCCGGGGAGTCTGCGCCTGTGCAGGGCTGACGAACCTACGCTCGTCATGAGAAGGCTCCTTCCCTGCTCCCATCGACAGCAAAACCTTCCCCACCAACTGCCCAATCTTGCTCGCCCGCTGTTTTTTCTTCCTCGACCTGGCCAGATCACCCTCCGAAATCGTCGATTTGGCATCATCGAGCGTCGAATGATTCATGGACGATTCCGGGGACCAAGCCGACGATTCCTCGTCGTAGCGCCCATCACTTGACCAAGTAGCAGCGGTGAAACTTGATCCACCACTGACAAGACCTGGCATAGAAGTTTGCTTCGAAATCCTCTTGCCCGAGAGATCATCACGCCGACTGATAATACTTGAAAGGGGGATCGTGTTGTCACCGACGAACTCCGACTCCTCTCCGAAACTGGGTAGCTTTCGCGTTTTGGTGTAGTGGTATCTCCGACTTGAGCCCCGTGAGGGAGAAGTGGGCGGCGATCGAATGGAGGAAGAGGGTGATGAAGAGGAATACGCCGGCGTTAGTCGGGCTTCTGGGACCAGCTCTCCAGTACTATCATTTCGGAAAGGGTATAATTTCCTGTTGGATCGCAACGACGGTGAAGAGACGGCAGAAACGGATCCTTCGGCTGTACTGGAGAAGGAACGAAGAGGACCGTCCTGTCTCATCTTCCGGAGCTCTGATGACTCTATCCGAGAGCTAAGTTTCGTGGAGAAACGCTTGGACAGTAATGGTGGGTGCGTAAACCGAAGAGATGATGGAAGCGGGCTTGTGTTAGGTTTGTAATGCTCAGCATTTATTTCTGTCAGGTCGGTCACCGATTTCGATTGATGAAGGCCGTCCCTTTGATTGTGTCCTCTTGGATTAGGATTCGCGGTGCTAGGGTGTTGGTCCGCCGCCGCCGGAAGCGTGATTTTGAGGTTCTTCATGATCCCTTTAATCGGTTGGATCGGACTTGTTGCCGGCAGTTCGTCGTCGTCGAACCAAGCACTGTCCCCTGCCTCCTCTCCCAGTGAAACWCCAGTGCTCTTCCCCTCCCAATWGTTCCCACTGTCCTGAGAATATCGCGACGGCCTGGCGGCAGGACGGACAAATGTCTCAGGCGATGGATAGGGCCAGTCCCCTGGCGCATCCTTGCCGATTCTCCACTGCTCCAGCCGTTGCTCCTGTTCATCCCAGCCATTCATGTAGCAATCCACGACATCGGTCGGCATCACCCAAGGCCCTGCACCTTCCCTAACATCGCAATCCGAATCGTCCTCCCAACTGCTCTCGGGGGGAGTTAACAAACCCGCTTCACGGTGCACCGATGATCCCTCGTCCCCTGAGGAATNCGTAGTCAGCCTCGCTTTCCACATAATAATGGTTCCTCCTCCTACACTTCGATCGTTCGCCATGGGTGAATTTCGTCTCATCCGAAACGTACACACCGCCCCGCCTCCTCTCTATCTTCTCCCGACTATCTGCCTCCGAAGCACATACTGGCGTTCGTCTTCGCGATGCTCCAACTTCGTCCTGATTAGACGTTCGTGGAGTGGGGTACGAATAATCCGAGTGAACTCCGGTCACGTATTCGTCGTGGTGGAATTGTGGGAGGTGGGGCGAATCGGGGGACGCGCCAAAGGATTGAATATATGATGGTGACTCGGGCCACCCCTCTGTAAGAAACCGTTCCATGATCTCGAGGCCATATTCCAGACACGAATTGGAATAGGTGCTACACCGCGAAGAAGAGGCGGAGTAAGATGTAGATGGCCGCGAGTCTAAGTGTTGTGAGACTGGAGACCCCTGCCTGGCAAAACGGGAGGAGGAGGACATGGCGGTGAGGCGGAAAGAACGGGCAACAGTCGCGAAATTGAGTATGCACCCTTCTTTCATATAAACGGACACTGTGCGAGTTTAAACATGTGCTGTATCCAAAGTGGGAACTTCGTGGCGATAGATTGCTGCTATAGCGAAGCCCCTCGGAGGCATGGGGATACTTTTCCAAGTCTAGTTCCACGCGGATCCGGGGTCGGAAACACATATTTCGCCAAGCCATATTGAATCCGGCGGTTGTCTCACTGGAGCCGTGCGCAGCGTCATGAGGGTCAGCTGAGGAAAGCGGAAAATTGTTGAATTGGTCTCGTTACTCCGCAAGTCTCTGAGCAGAATTTCTGGAGATGTTTAAGGAGAGGAAAGAGCATTCAACAGATTTGGTGCGATACTCGTGCACGGTCAGTGTGCACGAACGCTTCTCTCGGTGGATTTTACCGTGATCGGGTGGGAACCATCGTGACGACATATCAAGTCCAGCTCTGTTCGAGAGATCATCGCTCGGGGGCCGCCAACTGCCGCCAAGCRCTTGGACGCCGGCGACTGGTATTGCAAGCGGCACAGTGGTCAGCCAAAAAATCCTTGTGACAWCAATCCTAAAGGTGCTCACCGACATGCGGACGGACGACACAGCCCTATCGCGCTACCACGACGCCTTCTGATCATATATCCGAACTCCAACACTCGTATTTATCCTCTGGTTCATCATATGCCTAAACCGCTTCCTTTCGCTCCAAGGCCGTTCTCAAGCGTCAAGCGCATGACTAACTGCGGTTCGCACTGTGGGCCATGTGAACCAGACGATCGATAAACAATACATAAAAGGGTCTAGCTCGAGAGGGATGAGTCCTAAGCGCGTCGAGATATTTGAAATTGCCCGCTTACCGTCCAAGAGCAACCATTTCTTAGACGACCATCTCAGCAGTCGAGGCGAGACAAGGCGAGAGCGTGTATGTCCCCAGCCGAGTGTGGGAATATTACGGAAGCTGCCGGCCTTGTCCGTGGGAAATTCTGCCACACAGCTGACAGTTCTAGATCTGCCCCTCTCCGATCGTTCATTACCGCGTACTGGAGGACGATGTCGGGCTACGGGACTCCCCCAGCGGTCCCCACCCAATTCCAGATTGTCAAGTGAGCATTTCTCTCGATGATGAAGGCCCGTCGTGGATGACTGACCTTTGTCATAGCACTGGTAAGATTGATCAGGACTGGCAACGCAAATTCACCATAATCTGGACCTCCGGGCTCGCATTCTTTATTGTGATCTCTCTACCCCTGCTGGTCAGAGCTCTGCGCAGCGGAACGGCGCTCAAGGGTCTTCTCGGAATCTCAGAGCTATGGTATCCGCAGTACCGTGCCATCGAACCGTCTATCTCTGTGAAGCGAGGCCAATCTCAAGGTCCCAGGAAGATCGAGGCTGCCCTGAACAGAGTAGTGTCACCCCTCTGGTGGTGTATTCCCGGGCTCAGCCTTAATATAGGCCAAGGTACGCCTCAAAGTCTTCGCTTTATGACTTGAAGGGACTTTCCTCTGACACTCTCTGCAGTGCTCCTCATCGTTAGCTACCTTGTGGTGGTTCTCGTTTGCATCACTGTGGATGCCTCATTGATGAAGAATGCGAACAGGGCAGGTTTGTGATTCACTCACATACCGTTCGACACATGGCCAACCAATTCTTCCCATCACACAGGTTACATAGCTGTCGCGCAACTGCCTATCGTCTTCTTGTTTGCTGCCAAGAACTCCGTGCTTTCCCTTCTGTTAGGTCCGGGTAACGGATATGAAAAGTTGAACTTCATACACAAGTGGTCCGGCCGCTCCATCTTCATTGCCGCCCTCCTTCATGGCGCTCTCTGGATCCGAGACCACCTCGAACTCAGGGAACCCATTCTTGGAGAAATCAAGGAGACCTCGGGCATCGCAGCGTTTGCTCTGCTCTGCATCCTCGTTCTCACCTCGATTTTGCCCGTTAGACGCTACTTCTACCAGGTTTTCTATATCATTCAGTAAGTCGACTTGTTGGGAAATCTATTTATCCTTCCTAACGACGTGTCAATCTAGCTTCCTGACATACGTCTCTTTCTTCATCACTCTTTGCTACCACACGCCGTATGCTACGCCATGGATTTTCCCCCCTCTGGCGTTCTACGGGCTCGATATCCTGCTGCGGATGGTTCGTTTGAGGATTAAAGATGCGGTCCTCGTCCCCGTGGATAGCCAAATGACCCTGGTGAGCAACGAATGCCTCACTACGCCTTACGTCGCTTCTCACTAGGTATCCATTCTCTAGATTCACATCCCAGATTGCACAGACGGTTGGACTGCAGGTCAATACATTCGTCTCCGTGTGTTCTTGTCTGGAAGGCTCTTCGAATCCCACCCTCTTTCCATTTTCACTGCTCCCCCGGACATCTCTTGCGTCAAATCTCTTCCCCAAGGTGTCAATCTCGGTGCCAGGGTGATGGGTGATTGGACCAAGGCCATCAACGATTACGCTGCTCAGACCGTCGAGGCGCTCAAGAAAATAGACGAGGGAGAGGCGTGTGCGGAAGACGAGAAGGAGAAGGGTCCTCAAACCTTCACAATTGAGGCCTCGGCCCCCAAGCAAACCGCTCCACTTCCTGAAGTTCCCGTGCAAGTTATGCTCGATGGTCCCTACGGAGGTTGCGGCGTTGACCTTGGGAGATACGAAACCGTTCTCCTTTTCGCTGGTGGTTCAGGTGCTACCTTTACCCTTGGTCTCTTGGACGACATCGTCGGACGCTGCGTGAAACGAGGCAGAGAGGGCGGCGAGATTACCAAACGAATTGAATTCGCTTGGTGTGTGAGGTCTTTTGGTATGTTACTATTTTAGTGCCACAATTGCACCCTAAATTAATTGGTTTCTAGGCGCTATTGACTGGTTCGGCCCAGCCCTGATGGATATTGCTACGTTGGCGGCATCCTCCGACCTGAGCCTACACATCTCCGTCTACGTAACCTGCCTTTGCAACCCTGAAGCCATACCACCTATTCCCAACTGCGACGTCACCATCGTCCGACCATCCATTTACAAGGTCCTCCTCGACATTGTCACTCCTCCCGAAACCTCGGGCTCGGAATCCACTGCGAGCTCGTCGGATGCCAATGCTATTCAAGTCATCGCGCGAACCCCAGCTAAGCACGATGCCGAGCATAAGCGCCCTGGCACTGCGACTACGCATCAGTCCTCGTCGGTTGCTACCGTCGACTCTGAGGCTTTCGAACCTAGCGTTCGCAATAGGCTGCCTTGGGTGGGGACCGGTGGTGGGTTGGCTGTATGTGCCAGCGGACCTGAGAATTTAACGAGGGAAGCTGCGAATGCCTTGGCGAGGCTGCAACTTTCCAAGGCTGGTGGGGACGTTGGGATCGTCGGGTTGCACACTGAAGTGTTTGCTCTGTGAACCTTAACGCGAGGAATTCCGTATCAACAAATCTTTGACTTATTTGTGTGTATTAATATGTATTTCATTTCTTAAACTACCGATGTGCTCATGAAAAGCGTACGATTTGAGGGCACCGTGCGGTGTAGCTGGTTACTATTCAATCAAGGCCAGCCTTTCACGAGCCGAGTCAGCTTCGCTCGAATACCATCGGGTTCTGCTTCATCGAGGCGCCGCTCGAAGTCGTAAACAGCGCTCGCATGCGCTGGTGACATCGGAAGCCTAGAAAGCACGAGCTTGGGCTTTTGCTCCTGGATCTTCACTTGCTGGAAGAGGGTCTCCATTCGTGTGAGAGCCAGACAAAATGTCAGATGTTTTCTGCCGCGCCCAGGACACTGAGCCATCGGGAGTTAGTCTCCAACCTCTGTGAAAGTATGGAAAGAATGCTTTACCACTGCGTCGTGAAAGGCCTTCCGAGTCCCATTTATGGGACACATATAGTCGCTCCGCATACTCGCGATATCTGGCTTCCACGCAAGCCTAGGATCGAAATCAAGTATTGAAGAAGGCAGCGTTATGGGTTGATTTGACTCGCCGTCTTTCTTCAGAGCTTGTTGGAGGTGATGTTGCCAGCAATCTCTTGAATACTTGACCGCAATCTGCTCCGATCCGCTTTCGTCGGCAAGTCCGCTCTTGATGTGCAAGAAGCMCNGCGGTSGGTAAGTTCGATACGTGTTKTTTCTGGCTTGATYSTTTTGGTACAGGTCTCCGCCACGAGTCAGCGAATAGAGGTAATCCTCTAGACTCTTGTGGTGGAAACGAAGGCCCATGTCGGTTTTAGCAGGGACATTAATGATGGCATGCATATCGCATAGAGTAATTTGCGTGATTCCAGGTGGAAGCGATCGGAAAGCGTCGAAAAGGCAGTGAATAGAGTTACAGCGTATGTGTACCGTGTCTCCACTATACAGCGATGAAGACGTTTCAGCAATGGCATATCTGTGTCGGGTGGCTGACGCATTATGTCGTAGAGAGCATCGAGCTTTGCGAACGGGTTTATGGTGGTCGGCAATTGCGAGGATATCAGAACATGATTGAGCAACTCGACAGGGTTTTGTCGAGGTTATCGATATATTTGATAATCGTAGCGGGATAGACGAAGATTCCGGACGCTTTGACAATCAAAGCATTTAGGATCGCCTCGACGGGCCAGTTCAATGGAGAGAATTCTTTCGCAGGGTGTGTTTCTCAAATTCTGGCAAATTCATCGCAAGAATAATCATTTGAGCAAGGGAGTTGCTCAGGGTTAACGTGACGTCGACGCCGCGCTTCGCCACATTCTATATTGCCTTATTGCCTGAACATTCCCTTTCTCTCAGTTTCCTTTCATTGTTCTAATCTCTTCTTCCCTATTCACACTCAATTACCTATGTCTCTGCAAGCCACTAGCCACAGTCACGATTTAGTATATACAGGGGCGAGCACCTGGCGAGTGAAGCATCACGCTTCCTCACAGGTGCTCGCAACACTAATATCCCGCGCTCATCCCTCTTTTTCTTTTTTCTCCCGCCACCTCCCTCGTGGGACAAAAAATCATTTCTTAGTTCCTTGACGTCTTTTCCCTTTTACATAGTATTTTATCCTCTTGTATTAGTTTAGCTTGAGTTCGTCCCCTGATTCACCCAAGTGCTGCACTGCGCCGTGCTCTCCACACGCACTTGGCAACGGGGGGCGGCCTCATCAATAGCAGCAGCTCTCGTTGCCCCCCAACTTACACCCTACCTTCTCCTCAAACAAAGGAGAGTTCTCGTTGAGCGAATATCTAGCGTTCCATCGTGGTCGTGAAGGCGAAAAACTTTGGTTAGAAGCTTGAAGTCATTCCTGTCGAATGCCGTTCGTATTTCAGATTCGGACCGACTGGCAATGGTTATTAGAAAGGAATGGGGTGAAGCGGTGGCCAGGGAGGGAAGAATGTCGAGAAGGTTCAGACGTTCCGTTGCCATCCTACATCGAGGCTGTCGACGACCATCACAATCCTTTGATATAGGGGTATGGATCCCGAGGGATCGAGGACCAGATTCCTTGTTGGGGTCTTCAAAGCTTCTTTGAAAATGGTGAGATTGTTGGAGATGCTTTGAAAAATAAATCGCTTAAGCTCGGGGATGATAGTTGTGATGAACTCATGAACGATAGTGGCAACGAAGGGGAGTTCGCTGTCCAGACCGACTGTCGTCGAACAGAAGCAGTCAGCGCCCACGCAGCGAGTCGCTACCTTCCTCATTATGCAGGTTCTTCCATCCGTACAAGACATGTGCAATGGATTCCTTTCATCAAATCGTACCAATGCAAGTCGTAACATCAACCCGCTAAGTGGAGAAATCATAACACAAACCCTCCGATATATACGTTTGTTGTAATACAAATGAATGCGTAACAAAGGACCCGGAAAAATGAAATACATATGGTACTCCACTTAGGCGGTAGTAGACGCCTTCTTCCCGGCACAGCAACTCCTGGGTGTAGGTATGGGTGCCGGGGGTGGAGTTTCGATGGGAAGAGGAAGAGATATGATGCGGAAACGGTGGTCGAGGCAGACGCCTCCACAGCCCGAGTCACAGGTGCAGCTGCCACTCGGGCAGAGACACGATCCACCACAGCAGTCCAACTTGGGGAGGGTAACGGTCGTTTGGTGAGGATCCAACGACCGATGTGCTGATGGATCTGTAGAATCGAGGCCGACCTTGCGGTGAAGAGGCGGAGGTGGTAGGGCAGCTGCTCGTGCGAAAAACTGGTTGAGGTACGACGCCGATGAGGCTGAGCCTGTGGACGGCCCACCAAGTCTCTCTCCGAAATTGAGATGCAGCTCGGTAGTGCTATGATCAATGCAAGTGCCACATCCCTCTGAGCAGTCCTGGTGATCTTGTGAGGCATGTTCTGGACCGCGATGTTGGGTACAGCCTGGACAGGCACACTCGACGCCGCAAGTGCAACCCGACCCGGCAAGTAATCGAATTTCGCTGATGGACGGCATCATGTCAAATCCAGGGAGCGACGGCGTCTCGAGGGATGGGGGAGCAGGAGGTGGGAAACGAATTGGAGGAAGGGATGGCACAAGAGAACTCTTTGTTCCAAAGGGATTCTGCTTGGACCTTTTTCTGCCGCTCTGCCCCAGGGGACTAGGAGCCCGGAATCGCCCAATTTTCGAAGTCTGAAGGACTCGGAGAGTTGGATTGGCGTCGGTCGGGGTGAGGAGCATTGATGGCTCACACGAGTGTAAGGAGGCAGCGTGAGTCAAGGCTTCAAGACTGAAGGACGGGGAGTTGGGTTTCGGTGCTGGTTGCGATGATGCCGAAGCAGAGGCCAAACAATTGCAATTCCAAACATTCTTGCAACTGCACGAGTTAAGGAGGGAATCAACTACAGACCATCAAACAACGTCGAAAATGAGAAGAAATGGATGGCGTACCCTTTTGCCGGGAATCTGAGGGAGCGTTAGCCGACTTGCTGCTCTGTAGCAGATCCTTCAGGCCGTTCGGAAGGGCGGGGGCTATCGGCATGTAGCGCTTGGCTAAAATCCCACATAAGAATCTGCTGAGAGAGAGTTAAGAGAACGCACATTTGGAACCCGCGGACAGTGGCACAAGCTCCTGCTTGGCCTTGTCTACGCTAGGGTCGCAGGTGCATTTTGAATGGATCCTCTTCGATTGGCGGAGCTCGCGACACTTTGTACACTGGGAGACAGGACGGCCCTTCTTTTTTATTTCGAATAGGGGGCGGTCTGTGTGATAGCAGGAGGACGATCTGTGCCCCTTTATGCAGGACTCGCTGGGAGGGACTTAGCGGCGGGGAGGCGGGTGGAACGGGAGGCGTACCAGGCGAACTTTTTGTTATTGACATAAACCTGGATGATATGGTCAAATAGAGCTAGGAGACTGGAATAAAACAACAACTACCATGGTGCATCTGGTGAGAAGCGAGAGGTGGGAAGAAGAAATATGGATGCCAGAGCCTGATATACTCAGGCGGCCTATTTGGCCATAGCCGCATCAATCGCTGCTTGACATGTTTTGGCACGGGACCAAGGCGCAGGCTTGATTTGCCCCTGACAGATGACTTCACCATCCCAGCAATTGGTGTGGCGCTTGTCACAGAATAATACATAGTCCAAGTACACTGTCCACCTCTCTACTCTAATCTAGCCTCGTATATCAATGTCCCAGCACGCCCAGCCCTCCCTCTGTCCAGCCCTTGGTCACCTGAGACTCCATGGTACCAATTGCCACTTACTCAGTCCACGTTGCCGTAAACAAACCACGCGAAAGATACAGTTTCAATCATACCATCGCGCAGACAAGATGCTTGACATTCCAAAGTAGTCAGCTCCATACTTATATCAGGAATAGACAAGCACTGGCACACGCACCTCGAGTCCTTTTTGCCTTGCTTGGCCAACAGCCTCTGCTGCAGCTTTTGAAACTCGTTCAGGGCAACTTCCTCCTCCTGGCCAAGCACCGGTCAACACAGTGTGTCAGCAATTGTGACGGAAGATAGTTGTAAGAGCAAGTGATGAAGGCACGAGGCTTTTCGTCGGCCTCTGCATCAGCAGACTCGATCCCCTCAAATTTCTTCTAGGAACCATTGTGATGGGAAAAGACACAGCAGAACTCCTATATACAAAAATCGCTCCCTTTGGCCTTACGGCCGATGGGTATCGAAGGGATGGCTGTATTCAACGGTCCCGACTTTGTCACGGTGTCCAAGAGTTCTGAATATCTTTGGTCGGGGGAGAAGCCCGAAGTCTACGCAACCCTCATGAAGTATTTCTCATCTGGCCAACCTCTATTCAGAAGTGAGGAGCGAAGCAGCCGGACCTCAAGACACCCGGATATTGGATACAGATTCCGAGACTGTGGCGATGATCACGGGGCTTCTTGAAGCGAGAGTGAGGCCTGCAATCATGGAGGACGGCGGGGACATTGAGTACCGCGGGTTTGACGGAAGCGACGGCCCCGTACCGGCGAAGCTAAAGGGGATGCGAGTCTAGTGCCGTGACACTCAAGAGTGGAATTGAACAGAATTGAACGCATGCTCATGCACAACATTCCGGAAGTGCAGGGTGTCGAATAGGCAAACATGAATCTGAGGCCTCTGCTTGATATGCAAGGCGGAAAAGGCAGCCGACAAACAAACCAGGGCCAGGGATGACTCGTGGCCAATCTCCCATCATATTTCCGAGCAGTCGAAAAACGATTCCCTGAGATGCAAGAAAGGAATCTTACCCACACTGAAACTGGGTTGCCAATCCGCCAGCACTGCGCTGCGTGCTCTTCAGGTTTTACGCGAGGAGATTAGGTCGTTCTGTTTCACAACGTTGATCCACCTCTGCAATTATAGCTAATGGACATTTACCTTCGACAATGGCAATCAGAATCCCAAATTCGCCCACTCCTTCACTCACCTGGTGAGATTCTCCATCGTACCTTATAACGAATAACTGAATTTCTCTCTCTCGCCTCCAACCTTCTAGCACTGAAGTGGTTTCGATTCTAAGCCAACTAGCTGAAGCTCCGACGAAACAACTTCCAGGCCTAAATGTTTTTGGCTCCAGGATAGTCCCTTTTCTTCTCCTTTCAAAATTAGCGGCATCCATCCAGCACCATCTTCATCGGCTCAATGCTCCTCATGACTCATTAGTCAATCGAACCCCGCAGCCTGAGCGAAAATAGATGGGACTCTGGTCACGGTGGGATTGTTCGTCAATCCCATGGCCTAGGTTTTCTGGCCATATGTACGTCAACGTCCACCAGCCGTCCACCGTGAAATATTCCCGGCGTTTCAAACTTCGTTGCTGATTTCGAGGCTTTTGCAGGCCGTATAACACACTTACCCATTCACCCAATGCTCGATTCAACTCCCTGACGATCCCGACTCTATTGTTCTCGATTCATCCATAATTGTTCTACCCAACTCATGGCCGACCTCTTCGTTTGTGCAGGGCTCAACAAGCAAAACTAAATACCCTTTCGACTACCCTCGACCAATTGGTTTGAAGACGCACAACTGAAAAATGTCCACCCTTTCCGCTCTCGACACAGCTGCCACGAATATTGGCGTCCCTCAGAGCGACCGTGCAGGGCACATTTCGACCTTTCGACGATGAATTGTATCGAATGAAAGACGTATGTGTTTAGACGGCTTACGCATTTTAAGGGGCTTCCAAACGTGCTATTCAGTGCTCCTATCGATAAACATACAACTGCGCGAAATGTACATGTATCTGTAAACTAATCCTGAAGCATCAACAGTTCGTCCAGATAAAACGTTCCTCTTTTAATAGTATAAAAACGAGCATAACTACTGGGTCAATAAGAATTTAAGACTACGCGATATTTGGGGTAGCCTAAGTACTGGGAATGAAGGAAGGGGAATAAGCATCGGAGCGGAGGATTCAAGGCCGGCTATTTGGCAACACCACCCGACGACAAACAAAGACTTTGGGGCTCTTCTCTCTCCGAAAGCTGGGATCCTTGCCTTACCATCACCTCAAGGCCTCACGACGCAACCTGTGACCTGGCTGCGACCTGGTGTCTTATCCGATCCTCCCACCCACTGGCACCGTGCTTCTTGCCCCTTGACAATTACATTTCGGATCACTAGAATTTGGTTTCCTACCCCACATTAGCGAGTATAGTCATGGTGCCGCGCCGACCTCCGTGCCACTACCCTTGAGGCAACGTTGACAACGATGGGTTGACCCAGGAACCGTCTCCGAAGAGATTCGCGGCTCATTGTCTCCCCTGTTGAGATTCTCCCTCCTCGCTCATACTAGAATCCCGACCTTTTCTCTCTCTTCTTGCCTCTGGACTTGGTGTTTGAACCGCTTCAAATGTCGCTCAGCCAATCCTCGCTAGCTACGGCTACGACGAAACAACGAGGCCTAAATGTTTTCCAACTCAGCTCGGTCCCCCTCCTGCACTCACATGTCAGAGTTCTTACGCCATGTGAATGTCAACGTCCGCCAGCCAGTCTCAGCGAGACGTTCCAGGTGCTTTAAAATCTATTTTTCACGTTGTGGTCTTCTCAGCCCGCATGACGTACTCAACCGTTCCCAATGCTCAACCAGTACTAAAGATCCCTATCCCAACCCTCCAACTCGTCGTCATTTGAAGCTTTGACCGTCCGCTGCTGATGGACCTACTATCGTTCCGAGTCCCCCAAACCATCTCCAAACTCTTTGGTCGCGTCCAACTCGGCGAACAAAACCCGGTTGCCCACTCCCACTTCGCCATCATCAAGACAAAAGATGTCAAAACCGCTGGCCCTCCCAATTTCATTCCACCTTCTCTCGCACATCTGCTCCTTCCTCGGTCACTCAAGCACACTACAGGGGCCAAAATCCTTAGGTTACTGGAGACCCTGACGTCGGCTTTGGGCCGCAGGTGCGGTGTTGGGGTCTGGACTCAAGTGCCACTTCGCTGCACCTTTCCTGGCCAATGGATGGCCTCACAAGAAGTCGGCGACACAGATATGACGGTAGAGCTGACATTAAGGCGAACTCGCATGTTAGCATGTTATGAGGATGAATACCACCGATCCGTCGAAGAGACTATTTACCGTTGAAGGATCGCACTCAGGCTGCGAGGGCTTCGAAGCACATCTGGAAGACGTCAAAGGATTGAGAATCATTCGCAACTACGCGAATGCATAAGTACAGTTGTAATTCTATACATTCAATTACAGAATAAGTTGTCTAAATATACTCAGTACTCGTCCTGTTGCTTGGCTTTGGCCTGCCGCGTTGAAGCCGGCAAATCATCATGATCCTCCAAATCCTCGATTTCACCGCGATCTTGGTCATTCATCCTAACTTCAAATCGTTTATGCAATGCATCTACAAGCAATCTAAGAACGGTACTAGCAAGTTTGGGAGAGCCAGAACCCGTTGCCCGATGCTGGAGCATGCAGAGATAAGGGAACCTTGCAGACGACCGAACTAATGACTGGGAGATAGAATCTCGAGTAATTGGGGTGAATGTGGAAACTGCAAGGCAAGTAGAGAGCAAGGGTTCTACTCGTTTCGTTTCATCCGTAGACGGATGCTTGGCAGCTGAGAGATGGAACCTTGAACACTTGACGCTGGGAGGTTGTTTACAGGGGTAAGCGCAATGGACAGTAATATCTGATTTTTTTCTTGATTTTTTTTTGAGGTGGTAAACCGTATTGGCGAGTTCGGCCACGAATTGGGAGTGTTTAGTACGCGAATGTTCTGCGTTTGCGAGATCAGGAAGGACCGAACGGTCTATAAATACTGGAATCTTCCACAGATTTGATAGGGAGGTGGTTGTATACAACTACAAAAAGTATCCAGGCTTCGACAGCCTGTTTGATCACGAAAACAAGTCAGAGAAATGATTGGCACATAAACGGAAGTAACATGCAAACCGGTGCTTGTAAGGCCCGTGGTCAGCACCTGTCCATCGTCTGCTTCGTCTAGGCCAATCAGATGCTCTTCAAACCCGCCGCAATGTAAAAGGCATTCTCTTCTTCGCCTGAGACACTGACATTGTCGGTGGGGGACCATGCACGCTGTGAGGCTGACACCGTCTGAAATATTCGACATATGTATAGCCGCTTCGAAAGGTGGTCCAAGGAGGAGGAGACTCGCTTTGTTGAGAATTCGAGAGGATAGTGTGGGTCAGCTATGACACACGTTAGTCTGACTAGCTACGTCGTCAAACAGACAGATAGCACACCATAAATCGAACTGAGTTGGTCTCTCGGAATCACCAATCCTCCGGTGCAGGTTGACAGCTCGTGTTCAGACGCGTTTGCAGTGAGTTCGGCTCTCCAGTCGCTAAAAAAGAGCCAAAATAATGAGTTAACAGCAGGACAAGGGGAAACAGTCCGACTCGATCATCATCCTCCTCAACACCACCAGGGAGATTTCAAAACGAATTTCATATGTGAGCCACCGCACCGCGGTCAGAAGTGCATAGTTTAAGCACAGAAACGGTGACCAAGGTCATCTTTCTTGAATCACTTGCTCATCTGCTTCGAAACGCACCGAAAGACCCAGAATCGGCAGTAAAAAGCCTGCCATTATTGAAAGCGACAGTCTATGGCTGACTCCTTCAACCCGCTGGTTAATTATCTCCCAAAGAATTCTTGTGCTTCGGGTATTGCAAAGCCTGGAAGAGCTACGTTGCTGTGGTGGGTACCTGAACAGAATATCAATCAAACCGAACAAAAACATTTAAATTGATTCGAAGCCGGAAGGGTGTAATAACGAGATCGGTATCTAGAAACTTGTTTCGATAGCCATAATATCTTAAGCAAGCCTTGCCGCTAGGTATGGATATGCCGAGTGAGAATCTAATCATCCGTAGTTAGTAAACAACAACAGGGCGGCATGGGGCTCAAAACCAAAGGCGAAGTAACACAGAAGGGGATGCGAGAACTTGAAAAAAGAACGGGAAATATCGACGGGTGAGCAAAAAGAAAGAAAAGGTCGTGACGAACCTTCTCGATGATCCTCGGATGCCTTTTCATACTGGATGACTGAACGAGAGGTGACCGGTATGTGGATTGGATGAAATTTGCCAAAGTGATTTGAAGGGTGGTGAGTCGGGGGAGTGGTTCTTTCATCGATAGTCCCAAGTCGCACGTCGTTTAATCATAACAGCGTCAATTCATGTACAGATTTTCACAAAGAACTAGACGTAGGTAAGAAGAAAAGAAGTTCGTTAAACAGGCGTTATTTACCAACTGAATGCCTCATCGATGAAGACCACACCCCTCTTCGCCTTCGGGCCAAGCTCTGCAATCACCATCCTAACTTCATCCGCCATACCGCTGGGCCCACACACGACAACACCCAAATCACCTTCATCCTCG
>SDEE01000686.1:5140-26239 GCA_004126415.1 Candolleomyces aberdarensis
AWAKATGTCATGTAGGTGGACNGGAGCGCAWGSCYGSMARCKWASGACYNNGGTGRTATCTGARCCTNNTGCWTCTGMARGCCTCGTTGAKGARTCTTGAGANGAGTCTCATCGTTGTCACAAATCGCAATCGTGTCCAGCTTGGTCAGGTTCTTGAACAACGCCAATGCATCCTNCCTCCAAATCATCCTCCGATGCGATCTTGAGGAAACGGAGGGAGGAAATGTCCAAACAGTCCGCGATCGTTGTCAGCAGTGGAGTACTGACAATACCACGGAATGACGACCTCGACGATACGACAAGATTCGCGGGTGGATTGTCGTCATCAAATCTCGTGGGCAGTTTGTTGTCCTTGAACCAACACTTTATCCGGGATTCGCGGTACCCGGTATCACTGACTATTCGCAGATCCAGGATGTCGGATTGGGCTGAAAACCTGCTACCGTTCGTGAACAAGTCCGTGTCTTGAGAGGATAGAATCCAGGACGCCTTGAGAGCGGGGAAGAGCGCCCCAGGGCTCTCGGATACAGAGTTTTCGTCAGTCAACGCGAGGTCGACTTTGGCTTCTCTGGGTATTTGAGTCGTGCTGAAGAAATGATGTACTTCCGCGGTAGAGTCTTGCAGCTCCAGAGATCGGAGTGAAGGGAAGGTTATGGGTAGGGATCTGCCCGAGGGATGTGACACATCCCTCGACCAAGGCAAACATTTAATAAGCCCCAAGGTTTCCAACTGCAACAGCTGCCCTATGGATTCTAAAAACGACTTCCAAACAGGTCGGGTTTTCAGCGCGACGTTATGAAGTCGGAGATGTGTCAAGGTGGAAGATAATGGTAAGGCATCCCAGCGACTTGGAATTGCAAATCGCAGTAATTCGAGATGCCGAAGAGATGGGGCGCCGTCCTGTAAAAAAGTTTCGGGTAGAGTGTATTCATTATACGTGAATATCGCTCCTTCCAGCACGAGCCTCTCGAGTATGGGTGCGGTGCTTTCGAAATTTGACAGTATTTTGGGGAGGACGAGCACTGTGCTCCGCGAAGTGCGCAACTCTACATCGCGCAGACGGCCGGTTTGGGAGGCAATTTTGCATAATATGTCTTGATATTGAGCGAGAGATGTGCCGGAGAGGGAAGGGGAATATGCATCCTTCAACTCCTGCATCGTGTGAAACTGGATACTGTCAATGAGGTGCACATTCTTCAACGGTCGCGCCGTGTCAAAATGGACAGTGAGTGGTGCATTCTTCGACCGTTGCAGCATCATCTTCGTGATTGCGGGATTGACAAATCTGAGGTCCGACCAGAGTGCAGAACAATCCAGAGCAGCAGCCTTCCAATACCTGCAGACATGTGTGACTCGGATCCAAGACAYGTCCGATTCGTAATGGNTCCCMACCGGCAACTATCCTTCTCAGAACGATGAAGATGTTGGATAGGATTTCTGGTGGGAGCGGGCTCGTGTCTGCGACCGTATTCTGGTGGGTTTTCAAACCTTCGATCTCGCTATCCGGCTGAGCAGCATGTTGGTTGACCTGCTCGCGAAGAGCTTGAGCGATCCGAGTCAGCATTGTTGTCTGGTCCACGTTCGCGCGGCTCGAAGCAGAGTATTTGGAGAGCTAAGCGCTTCTTCGATGTTGCCGGGGTCTACATTGGTATTGGAGTTGGGCATCGGGGAGAACTCTTGAATGGGCAGGAAACTAACCTTTAAGATATTCAGCCAAGGATGGGGGATTTCAAGCACAAAACATTGACTGCGAAGGGTGTTTGACTTTGTTGATTAGTGCCAATCATGCTCACCCAAACGGGGAAACCCTCGAGCTCACGCTGTCTGTCGTCACCTAAGCTTACTATGCTCTGAGCTGAGCTGCCATGAACATCCTCAACGTCCGCTGTAGAGCTACAGCTCTACGGTATGCCTGGAGCGTCGTAACTCCCCGAACCACCTCAAAACCAATGGTCGCTGGGTTTAGCAGAAATTATGCCACGCATCGAGATGATTTTGACTTTGCGACTGGTGGCTCATCCCTCGCCCGAGGGTTTGAATCAAAGCGGTCGGCGGACCCGAAGCACGAGTCAGTGGGCCCCTTCCAGCTAGGACTGTCCCAACAAGCACTGCGCACCGGCAAAAAGGTTCCAAAATGGTCGGAGTTGGACACAAAAGGCAAAGGTGAGTGTCAACAAGCTGCTTCGTATGTCTATTTATGCCTTCGACTTTTGCCAGTCCTACGGACGACAGCTAGGACTACGAACCTTGGTGTTATCCTCGTTGGTGCTGGTCTATCAGCTCTGCTGATATACTCCTTAACCTCGGAACTGTTTTCGAAAAATTCTGCGACGGTCCTATATGGAGACGCTTGTGAGCGCATCAAGGCTTCCCCAAAGGTTCGAAACCTCGGTTCTCCTCTTTGGAGAAAGCGTTTGACTTCTTTTTTCAGGTTGCTAAATATCTGAACGGGCCTCTGACATTCCACAACAACCCACCATCCTCCATTCGCCCACGGCATCGAAATCGCCATGTCACCTCTCAAATAGTTTTCGACGCCTACGGTCAGGAACATATGATCCTTTCTTTCTACGTGAAAGGAAAGGCCGAAGGATCGTCACAAGATCCCGACCTATCGTACCTTGAAGTCGCTGGCGAATGGATACGTGACAAGGCCGACATCCTACCTGAACTCGGATGGGAAGATGCCGTGAAGTGGTCCAAGGACTCTGCTTCCAACGTCTGGGACAAATCGATACGAGCGTTCAAATATCTATCCGGTGCTCCTTCACCACCAGTAACACCGACTGCAGCTCCTGAGAGGCAGGAGAGGCAGGAACCACAAAAGAAAGAGACGAGTCTGTGGGATTTCGTTGGTGTCTTTTCCGGACTGAAGGGACCAGCCAGTAAATCGGCTGGTTCAGCCGCGAAGGAGGATCATAGAACCTTCCTGGATGGCGACGTCCATGCAGATCTTATCAGGGTAAGTTGTGCTGTGTCAATGTCTGATCTGGCGCTAATATGTTTTGCTAGAACAAGGATGGCTACTTCGTTTTCCGATATCTCCTCGTTGACATTCCTAGTATGTTCCCTTGCTCGTTTTCTTGCTTTGTATGCACTAACGCAAATCTTATCTTCAGGTTCACGAGACCCTAATGCTGTTCGCGTCTTCGTCGAACGTGCACCTGGGGTCCGAGACAACGAACCAGTAATGCGGTTCGTCTCCTCGTCGTAATGTACTTTAGTTAAATTAGTTATTTGCAATGTCGTACATAATCTATCCACCCATTTGCAATCGTTTAGTATATCGTCTGACTGAAGACAATTGCTGCGTACTGCATGGACATGTAATGATAATAGCCACCTCTACTCTCCGAAAAGTTTCTGAACACGCTTGAGTATAGAGTCCTTGGAGGGATCTAACGACAAGGTCAGCACAGAAGAATCGACACGAAGAGTTGGGAAATCGCACCATAAGGATGGTCTTTGGACGGGATTTCGAGGAGAGTGGGGAAAGCTTTGGTGTACTTGTCGACTGTCGGCCTGATTTTCTCTGCAATCTAGATTGTGAACGGAGGATTGTGAGGTAGTTCTTCCTTCAAATGAAGTCAAGACTAACGTGCTGGTTGATGAGGAGAATGGCGATGTCCTTTCGCTCCGTGTATTCGTTGAACGTCGATTCAATAGTCGCAACAGGTGTCTCTATTATGAAGGTTAGGCTTGTATAGTTCTCGCAGCAAGGTTTGATAGTCACTTGAGTCGACAACTAGGAAGTTCTTCTTCTGCTGTTCATTTATATGACCGATTCCTGCGAGAAGGAGCCCTGTGATTGAGTCCTGGTGCGCAGTCAGCTTGGGGACAGCTGAGCGGTGGATGGAACGCACCTCATCTCCAATGACCGCTATCAAGTTTCTGTCCTTGAAAGCTGTCGATGAAGCCATGATCCCGACCACTTGCAGTCGTCAGGATGTGGTGGTTGAGTAACGAAAGGATATTCTGCATTATTGCATGGGCTTGCGCTTATTTGGTGCCTTGATTAGATCGGACTCTCCAACTGAGGCTCACTCTTTCGTCCGTACAGCCAAGGGCTACGATGGCCCCGTTCTCAGTCACGGATATTTTCAACAGACCTCCAAGCATCGCAGAAGACACGCTCCAGTACACCATTTATCCACCTCCAAACCTCACGGACAAGGCATCCGTGACGACATTTGCTGCATGCTTTCAAAGCTATGTCGAGATACTTCTATCCGAATTCATCTGGCATAGAGATGCATTCGAACTCAAGGTCGTCCCAAACCCTGAAGACGACGATGCATGGATCCTGGAGGGCAGAATGAGGGTCGGCGATTGCGTCGACGATGAGTGGTGCGTGGTGTGGTTGCTGCGAGAGATCTCCTCCAAGTGGGATGTTGTTATTGGGTGCGTCTCTATCCTTCACTTCTACCCGTTCGTAAATCAAACCATAAGGGCAGTGTTTACGACTCCGATGGCGAATTCCTCTTGATTGAGGCTGCAGAAGGCCTCCCTTCCTGGGTACAGCCTTCCAACTCTGAGAACAGGGTGCGCGGCTTTACGTCCCACTTTCCTGGTAAGAGGGTCTAATTTATTCAATGGATGTTTCTTCTATATAGGTCTGGATCCACAGCTCGCGTCTTCACTTGATACCACTCGCGCATATCTCTCCGCCGTCGAGAAAACCGGTACGACGAAAGCTTCCTGGTGCTCGGGATAGCGACGATGAAGGAGACGCTGACGACGAAAACAACGATTACATCTCTCCTGGTGACGCTGTGGGTGTGGTCAGGAACAGAGCTTTGGATACCTACGCCCCACCGGAGGTCGAAAAAATCGTCTGGGGTCGTATCGCGGGGTGCGTATTCATCTCCTTGTTGCCGATGGTGTTCTGATTATTTTCATAGATATCCATCTGCTCTGAAGGAACACGTTCACGTCACAAAAGCTTACATCCCTACCGATGTTGCCAAAGCCCTGTCTGCCAATCCAGCCCTTGTTCAAAAGGCCGTCGAAACCTTCTATACACGCGATGCAATTCAGCTACGCGTATGTCCTATTCCTTCTCACAAGATCTGACTCCTCTCACTTTTATCAATCAGGCTGCGCACAAAATGTCGCGGTTTCCCCCCAATTCCTCCGTGCTGCGCTCCGTCAAGATGACTCGAACTGCGTACGCGCAGCTGGTTGGACAGAAGTTCTTTCCCCCAAAGATTTTTGGACGTTGGGAAGAGCGGGAAGGGTCAGATGAATACCGATGGAAAGATATCGGGATGAAGATCGTAAGCGTTCAGTAACAATATGGCATACATTTGTTGACAATGGCCCAGGCCGTGGGGTTCGAGATGTTGTACAAGGAAAGCAAGAATCGGCAAAGTGTTTCCGCAGAACAACTCAGATCTTCAGTACGTTCCTTTCAATGTAGGCAAAGAATAGTTGACTCAGGACAACAGGCAGAAGCCACGAAGGATGCACTGCGCAACAACCCAGAGTATCTGACATACATCGAGAACCTTGTATCCGCGAACTACTTCCAAGGCGAAGTGGAAGGCTCGGAGCTCTGGAAAACTTTGGAGAATAAGGCAGCTGCGACCTTTGTAGAAGTCAGACGCACCGAGTAGGTGGCTTTATTCATTCCAACGGAGCGCAGTCTGACGTTAGACTTTCAGGGGTGCTACCCGACAGTCATTTGCTCGGCAGGTGGATTCTGCGATTGCCAATGTCAGCGAGCTCCCACCACAGGAAGCATTGGTAGAAGACAGCGATGCCTGGCTTAACATCGACGAGGCAGACTTCGACTCCATGTTGGCGAGGAGCCAGGGCAAAGCTCAGAAGTCCAAACAGGGTGGAAAAGGCGAGCAGATGGACGTCGACAATCAGACAGAAGACGACTTGGCCACATTTCAAGCGGGTCAACTAAAAGATCTGGCAAGCAAGGTCGAAGATTTTATCGAAGGTGAAGGTGACATTGAAGGTGCCCGATTCGAAGAGTGAGTGAAACCGTCTCTCACAACGGGACAGCTGCTCATTTAAATCGCAGTGAGAAATTCTCCGATGAGGAGTTGTCGGACTTTTCCGATAATGACGATGAGGCGTCCGGTGATGAACCCATGGAGGACGATTCTCCACCGTCTTTGACGGATGCCGAGAGACGAGCTGCAATGGACAAATTAGTGGCACCTCTGGAACAATCAGAATATGGAAAGATGCCAGCATCTTACAGTAAATCTCAAAAAGTCAAGCCCACTACCATCGACAATGAAGTCGTTGAGGACACACCGTCAAGAAAACCAAAGGACAAAGCAGAGACGCAAAAGACAGAAAGCGAAAGTCCTTCTCGACGAATACGCGCGCCTATCATTCCTCGGAATCAGTACGACGGAGTTGATTCCGACGACGAGACAGATGAAGAAGAGATGGATGACGAAGATGAAGAAGATCACCCTCAGGTTGTCGGAGATGTGGAAATCGACATGGATGAAGAGGAGGAAGAATTCCTCGAGTTTTCTCGTCAAGCTTTGGGCATCAGTGACGAACATTGGAACGATATCATCAAGGATCGAAAAGCCCGAGGTGGTAAGTAGAGTACACTTGCGGTCATCCCGTGCTTTGACTTACCCTCGTGCGTAGCATTCCTTCCTGCYAGTGCCATGAATCCGAAGAAAACGACTGCCAAAGCACCTGAGTCGACGCCGACGACCAACGTCCAAACTGACGCTAGCAAGGCACCGAGGGTGCCTCAACCTGGGCCCCGCCCGAATGCCAACCCTGAGCTCGATTCCTTCGAAGCTGTGATGCAAGCGCTGGACCAAGAGCTGGCGAAGCAGCGGCCTCAAAAAGCGGGTGAATCCAAAGGTTCGGGTAAGAGCAAGGGCAAAGAAAAGGCGGAGGGGCCTGTTGACGTAGATTTTGATATCGACGCAATAATGGAGGACGAGCTGAGGGCCGTGCTAGAACGGGATGATTCTGATGAGGAGATGGAGCGGGACAGCTCTACGGAATACAACCTGATCAAGAACTTCTTAGAAAGCTTCAAAAGCCAGGGTGGATTGTCAGGTCCAGTAGGGAACCTTGCAGGGCGGTTGCAGCCAGACTGGAAATTACCTAGAGATCGGGACTCTTAGAATTGTTACTGTAGTGCACATAGTAATCCTACAGTGTGCCCTGTCTTTCAAAGAGGCGTAACCCGAAATGGAAACTTTGCCCCTATCTACACGTCACCGCGGAGTCACCGGCATACCCGCATTTCTGCTCCTCGACCTTCAGCCAGTCCATTGGACTGGAGAAGGACCTACCGCCCCACCGAGGACAGCTACTCTCCATTCCAATAAAACCGACTCTCTTACAGCGCTTGAAAATGATACACGCCGTTATGATCTGTTGCGTCTTCCTGCTGCTTCCTCCGAGCCACACTCGTACTGAGCATCCTCTACTGTAGTCAACACTTCTGGGCTTGCCCGCTTGACAAAGTTCTACACCCCTCTACACCAATCCGCCGAAAGCGTAGTCCAAAAGATCTTCTCACTCATATCAACGCGGCCAGCAAGTCTATGCAACTTCCTCGATGCACCAGAGCTCGAGGCCTTCCTCGGACCCAAAGGGGGCCTAAAAGACGAAAGTTGGAGAGTCGTCTACAGAAACTATGCGACCCTGTACTTTGTCTTTGTTGTCGATAGCTCTGAGAGCGAGTTAGGGATCTTGGATCTCATCCAGGTGAGAGAACTCTTTGAATGACTTTAGTCTCAGATTCGTTGACGACCATGGTTTGGCGCCTGGGTACAATAACCAGGTCTTTGTCGAATCTCTCGATAGGGCTTTCGAGAACGTCTGTGAACTAGATCTTGTCTTTCACTTTGACGAGGTTAGTTCTATTCTCTATTCTTTTCGCCGTTGTATTGTATTTTCAATTAAACTTCCATTCCGTTCCCAGGTTCATCACATCTTGGCGGAAGTGATACAAGGAGGGTTAGTTTTGGAAACAAATGTGGACGAAATCGATTCATGTGGTACGTATCCAAAACTAGCTTCTTTCCTGACGTGCGGGGTCTCACAGCGCCCTTGTATCAATTTCATTTACCCCAGTACAACAAGCATCAAGGGCCAGAAAGGAATCTTTCACCTCTTCTAATCCACTCTCACTCGGAGGCAGTGGGCTCAACTCTCGTAGCGGAAATCTCAAAACACCATTGGGCTGGCTCACAGGCAAACTGACGGGCGTGGGTGCTCGTTGATCTCGGTAGAATACACGAAAAGAGATGATGATGATGTAGAACATGCAATTCGAGCGCCCATAATTGATACCATTCACTTCAAAAGCCAATATTATCAGAAAAGAGGTCGTAACCCAGCGTAACACGGGTGCCATTTTGAAACAGAACACGTCCCATCATCGTTCAACGACAAAGTTCTATCCGGATGGTGGTGGTGCAACAGAAGATCCTGGTAATCCGGGTGGTTTCAGCCATTTCGTTATAGTAATAATTGATGACCGATGACCGACGAAACACTCACGTTTCCGTTTCTTTTTTACCGAGGTCTTGGAGGACTCCACCTGCATCGACGGCGCCCTCCCAATCCCATCCAGAGGTAGAGGAGCAGGTGTAGGAGCCGTCGACGGAGTCTCAGCCGTCACACTATCAGCAACAGCTGCAGAACCAGCAGCCGTTTCTGGCGGTGTGATCACCGAATTCATCGCCGTTGTGTGCATAGCGTTCATCAGTAGCATCATATTCATTCGTTTGGACCCTTCCCCAGGTCGTTTAACTGCTGATGCAGAACTTGGCTGTTCTGAATCCGATGATGCCGTTTCTTCAGCCTCCTGATTCTTCTTTTTGGAAGCATCCGCTCCTGCTGCTCCTGCTGCTGCAGGGTTGGGGTCTCCGACTATCGGCCAGACGAAACCAGTGCGGGGAGTGTAGTCGGGACGGTGGTTGCGTAAAATGTCAAGGGAGGTTTGAAGCGTGAACAACGAGGCGAGCTGTGAGAGAGAAAACGAATATATTGAACACACAGGAAGGCAATGCGAGACGGATGCTGTACTACTCACTATGCGATTGGAGAGTAGCGAGTATAGATCTGGCGCCTGGTATATTCGGTTGTGCACACAATAGTATGCCGCCAATGGTTTAGCTAGTATTGCCTTTATTCAGATCATTAAGACTATCACGAAGGCACAGCAGTGTCATACCTTCGTCAGGAGATATTCTGTCTCGCTTTTGGATGATAAAGTACGTTGGTGGTTGTGCATCCACCACGACAAACTCTACACCCTTGAATCGCCTAAAGAAGTTCAAACCAAACACTTTCAATCCTGAAGGATAGCAGGACCAACCTCAGTTCTTCTTCTTCGTCTTCTATGATCGTCCCAGAAAGCCTCGTTTGCATGCGAAGGATAGCATTATTGCATTGGGCATCATAGAACATCGAATGCGTGAAGTAGTCGAACACATTCTCGGGTGTCAGAGGCCCGTTCGCCTGTTCCAACAAGCCATTCCTGAGCGCTGGCTCCACACAGGGAAAAGCCAATTTCGCTCACCTGTAGCCACTCATGCCAAATGAAAAAACGAGCCGTATCGTCATCGGGTCGAACGTCACTGGGGTCCATGGTAGGTCAGCTCTAGGGCGGCTAAATGGCAGTCGACGGAAGCACGGAAAGCACGCATGCATGACGCAACGCGTCCGGCACCAGGTTCTGACTAATGACACTCAACGTCAACTAGATCTTGCTCCATACGCCCAGCCAAAAGTGGACCACTCCAGAACATTCTCTCAAGTTGGGGCGCCCTTAGCCACAGAGTAATGGAGGAAACAGATATATTGCACAAATGAAGAGAGATAACGAACGACGAACAACAAAGATAAGAGCCACAGGAACACGAATACTCGGACGGATGATAGTTATGGTTATGTAGATAAACGAGAGCAAAATAGGCTACGCCAAGCAATATCACAGAAGCAAAAAAGTAACGAGGGCATATAGTAGGTACGAGAGATACGAGATAATAAAAAAAGAAAGTAAATCATAACGAGGTCACGTTCGTCTCGGGGCCAAGTGTATAAACAACAGGGCGGTACGAAACGCGACACATCGTATGCGCCGGACGCGACAGCAGGATCCTGGCTCAAGCAAAAACAAGAATCCATGGAAAGCATAAGATGGGGAACCAGCTGAAGGTCATATGCAAGGAGGGTGGGGTTGCAAGCGAGTGCCTGTGTGAAGGGGGTGCCGATGTGAGCGATGGGTTGTGAATGAGGTGATATCAAACAAAACTTACAGGTGAAAGAAGAATAAATCAAGATCCATGCGGCCGTCGTCTACTTGATATCGTGGCAGTCACAAGCCTTGGTGCCACCGACAGAGCCCTTGCCGCAGGTGTCACACCAGTTTCGGTTTCCAGCGCCGACGCCGATGACCTTCTTGGAAGCTTGGAGGCTCTCGTCGCGGTGGATGCTGACCAAATGCCTTCCAAGGTCGTGCTTGCGGGAGAAGGATCGACCGCAAGAGCGGTGGGGGCAGACATGGGGCTTGAGCCTGTTGGGGTCATGAGTGGCCATGTGCGTCTTGAGATTGTAAGCTCTCGCAAAGCCTAAAGAGAAAAAAAAGTGATTAGTTGGGATTCGAATGAGGAGCGGACACAATGTATGAACTTACCTCGTGGGCAGGAGGGGCACTTGTACTTCTTGCGGGGATCTCCTTTGAGTTCCTCCGCTTGCATAGGGGTCGGGGGTCCCAAGGGCGGCAGCTGCGTGGAGAGGTGGAGGGGCGAGACGGTATTTTGGCCCAGAGAATTGTTGAAGCCAATCTGGCTAAATATATCACCAGCGCTGCGACGGCTGGGTGGACCATAGTCGGAATAGCTGGAGCGGACGGGGAAGCCCTTGGGGCCTGCGCTCATCGGAACCGGGGGGCTGCGGGGGGGAGTCGGCGGCAGCTGGCCAAAGGAGGTGGGATCAGAGTGGTCGTCAAGACTGAAGGACTGCGGAGCACCGTAGTCGGAGCCCACCCTCGCACGTTGGAACTGCATATCGATTTGAGAGAAGTCAAAGGTGGGGGAGTTGTTGGAAGTGGGTTGGCCGTAGAAGGAGGAGACGTCGCTGAAGATATCGTCTGAAGCAGACTCTGAGACGCCAGAAGTAGTAAGTGTGGAGAGGGGGCCTGCAGGGCCACGCGGGATGGTGTAGTTGTGGTTGTTTGAGACGGTCAAAAGCTGGAGCTGCTCCTCGAAACCCTCGAGGCCGCTATCAATATCGACCTCGAAAAACTCCGGAGGGGGTGCCTCGAGATCGCAAGGGGAATGAAACAGGGAGAACTCGAGGTTCTGGGTATGCTGCTTGTTGAGATAATCGTAGTTCTGGAAAGCCTCAAGGGGAGGAGGAGGGTAGGAAAAGTCGGACATGGCTGGGACTGAGCTGCGGGGCGAAGTTAATAATGGAGAGGAGGCAAGAGTCAGAGTGGATGGATGATGAGAAGAAAGAAGGGAGTTGACCAAAACCCATACACGTCCATATACGTTGGACTACTGCGCATTTATGTCAGCAACACATGTCACAGTTCACATCTGCACCGCTTTTCCTACAGCACTACCCGGCCACATATCCCCGCACCGCAGCCTTGATACCCATCAGGGACGCCGGGGACGCGCGGCATCCAGTCCCAGGTCTTTCGGATGTTCTCCATCCGCCAGGAGACGAGCGCCCGCCCAGACCAAGTTTCCAATCCATGATGGTCGCGACAAAGTATAGGGCATTCGGTGCTCACGGCTAGTCGGTAAAATCAGCTTAGTGATCGTTTCTACTGAGTCGTCCACCCTTGACGCCCGGTCCCGAGGCCCCAGCTCTTCTATCATTCACGCGGGGGCAGATTGGTGGCAAATCTTTTGTCTTTGTCAGGCCTCGACCGAATAGTTTGCGTAACCATCTCTGCTTTCGAGGGCTAAGCGCTGGATCGCCATATAAAGACTGCCAGAACCCCGGCAACGACGCAATCGGATCCCCAAGAATGCAAGGAAGACCCTCCAAGAGAGAAAGAACAACCGTCTATCCGTATTTCGTACATTTGAATTTACCGAGGCAGAATCACCCATTTATGTCAAGTGCTGTAAACAGTGTTACAGATCCAAGCACGGAGTGCCCACACGGTCTGAATTGACCTACCTATTGTCCTGTAACCAAGTCCATTCCACAATCAAGTCTAAAATCACTTCGACGTGAACAATCACAATTACCTGAGAGGAAAACGACACGCACCGACGCTCTCACGTTCATTATGGACTCTGCATTCTCTGACGCGGTAGACTCTCGAGCGAAGGCCCATAGCTCCTTGAAGCAAGTTTAGACTTGCACATCCGCAGCTGCCCTGAGTCCGCACACAACGTCACGGTCGGTCCTAGAGTCAAAATCCTTGAGTAGTCAGAAAGACTCTTTTCTTTTTCCTTTTCTTTTCCCAGAGATGGAAATACAAAGTCCGAATCCATCTGGACGCAGCATGTAAGGTGCTCGGTCCCCCAACCCCCCTTTGTGGTCCAGGGCAAAGAAGAAGCAAAAAAAATATTNATTTCATAAATCTCGATCTACAGAATTGAATACTCTTTGAATTCAAATCAATAGTGAGTTGAAGCTTGAGGGTGTAAGGTTGGAAATGCTCACTGAACACATGCAACCTCGACAGAGCACAAAGTTCCGAGACGGCTAAATGACCCTCTCCCCCTGTAAACTCGTTCGCTTAACGAATATATGGATGTGCGTGTCGCGCGTTAGCGCTATAAAAAAGGCGCAATCGCAACGAGGTGGTGAGGGCTTGGGGTTGGTGGGATACAGTTCGAAAAAAGCAACTCTGTTCCAGAAGAAAGCTGAAGAGTCGATTGAAGAATGGAAGAATGGATCGCAAACTTGATGGTGTTTTGTATTAGATCCGAGTAAAGGGAGAAGGAGGCAGCTTGCAGGCGACGATAGTGTTCCACAAAAGTTTAAACCCTCGAAACATTTGGGGAGCACAAGGCGAGGACCGTGCATCGCTGACGTCGCTCCAAGGCGGGTGTAGGGCAACATCAGCCACACGGGCTCGCGACGTCTGCGCGATAAGGCGCTTGTTCGCTGACATAGCGTCTGTCTCCCTCGTGCATACAGAGGCACAAGTCATGTCTAGACGTCGTGCACTGTCGTGCAACCGAATTAGGCATGTATTCGTGTCCCAAGAACTTGGAGAACTTACCGGAATGAGAGAGTGGGCTCCAATTGTGCAACGCGCAGTCCTCGCGCCAGCTACCAAGATTTCCAACCCGAGATGCCTTTCTTAGAAGTCAATGATACGCCCGTCGAGCGGAACAGACTTCGATGCGCGATGGAATGCACGCCACGATCGCATTCATTCGATGGGCCGGAGCATAAGAAACGCCAACGTTGTGAAGCACACGTCTGTATAGTCAAAGACTAAGATTCATCACGGATTTACCATCTGCAACATGTGAGTTTGCAGCAGGGACGGTGAGTAGAGGAAAACCGAGATGATATTACGATATGAACACGATGAGAGAGACATTCAAAAATACAGTGGTCGGTAAAAGCATGCATGTCTTGATGGGCATCTAGGCGCTGGGCAGATGCTCATTCCGGATGTGAAGCGTCGTGTGGATGAAATGCGTCATCATATAGCCGTAGGTGAAAAAAATAACAAGGTAGTCATCTAGTTCTTCCTACGGAACGAGCAGCCTGTGCGTGGAGAACGGGACGAGTCAATAAACGAGTCACACGAGGAAATAAGCAATATGAATCAGTCCGAGTCTTTTCAGACTTCGGAACCGAGGTTTTTGCTGAGAGTCACGTACCCTCAGTCAACCTGGCCTTACCACCAGTGGGCTGGCACAGAACGCTTGTGCACGAGGAGCAGATAACGACGGTCTGCGCATGCGAGAAGACGGTAGTGATAGCAAAGCAGCCTGTACCAGTGAATTAGCATAAGATCGAAGCGGGAGTGTCAGAATGCAGGAAAAAGTGACGATCAAAGGGGGCCCCTGCCCAATCGGATCCAGCTTGGAGGGAAGGATGGGCTTGTGGGGGATGTGGGGCCAAACAGAGGTGGAACGAGGAGGGGGTGTGCGAGGCGACAGGATACGCCACTGGCAGAGTTTTCGATAAGTCGAAAAGCGATACTCACCAGGGCACTTGACGTCCATGAAATACGAGTTTGGCGACTGTACAAGTCGCTTGAGCTTGTGCTGCTTCTGCTCGAGCTCGGCGGAGGGGTTGAGGAGATCGACGGCGAGAGTCTGGAGGGCGTCGAGGACGATTGCGATCAGCTACGGCGCTGCAACGGGGGTGGCCTGGCACGCACCATTTTGTCCTAAGAGATTTTACTGACGACGAGGGCCTTTTTGGTTTTAAGTGGCTGCCGCTGGAACGAAAGAGCAAAACGACCGTGCGCAGGACACTGTTGTGTGGATAGCTGCAACAAGGTTTGATGGGAGACGGACGGAGTCTGAAGGCGTGATCGCCGACGTGGTGCCGTGGGTCAGGAGTTGGCGAGGAATTGCCGTAACCCGTAACGGAGAAGTGTTCGAGGGATGGAACGTTCGGAAGAAGATCAGGAAAAGACAAAAGCAGACGTCAGATTAGAAGGCGAAAGAAGACTAGTACAATAATGTAGAGGTGGCCAGGGAACCAGGAACGGAATACAAGGCTTTTTGTGTGGAAAAGGGATGAAGGGTGCTGTCAAGCGTTATTGTTTCTAGACAAGGACAAAAGCGGCGAGGGCAGATAAATACTAGGCGGCTGCAGCTGGGAGGGTGTCATTGGCCGCCGCTGTTGGATTTTACGACCCCTGAATATTTGCACGAGGTGAGCGGCTTTGGATCGACCGGCTTGAGTATTCCGCTAAGCCCAGCAGCCCGCTAGATCGCTCCCTATCCTTTATCCGTCCGCTTTGCTATATATCCTCGCTCTCTCGTCTGCCTCTTTTTCTTTCGTTGTACTTCTCCCACCATCGCAGGACGATACTCTACCACTATCAACATGGCCTCCACAAACCTTGCCGTCACCCTCGACCATGCCATCGCCTTCCTCACCGGCCCGCTCCTCGCCAGCTACTCCGCCGCCACTATCATCAAGCTCCAGGCGCTCCTTGAAGCCAACCTCACCGCCGTCTACGCACCCACATGGTCCGCCAACCAGCCTCTCCGAGGGTCTGCTCGTCGCTGCCTCGTCCTCGCCCCGGCATGTCCCCCACGCCCCGTCTACGCCGCCTGCGTCGCCGCAGGCATCCGGTGGTCTGACTGGATAGATGCCCTCGGAGGCCTCGAGTTCGAGTTCTTCGTCGACCCCGGCTGCGTCGCAATCCGCAGGGCCGGCGAGCTCACCACCGTCTACCAGATACGCCATGTCTGACAACAACTTTGACATATCGGACCTTCAGCAGGACCTGACCGAACAGCACAATACTATGCCCGCCTCGACTGCTCAGCAATTCAATGTCAACGCGACTGACGGCTCTATTATCAGCGGCGAAGATCAATCTTTCATTGGCGACAGTATCTCGGGGTAAGTCCTTGCATCGTTTATGAGCAATCGCGCTGGTAGCTAATTCATTCACAATGAATATCATAGGCCGTCCTTCGAGCAACCGCTCGACTCTGTAAACTTCTCCCACATGAGTGACAAGCAAATATGGGATATGTTCCAGGACGCTTCCACTTCTGTCGATTTCTTCAGTACGGTCCCCGCCAACAGTGAGCTCCCGGCTTCTGAGTTTCAGCTCCCTACTGCCACAGCTTCTTCAAATCCGAACGACACGATACCGGCTCTGCCAGCACTCACTTTGACTCAGCCGACGTCTGGACCAGTTTCCGCCTCGAACGATGGCGACGTTGTCGGACCTTGGCCTCTTGCCCCCGCCGTCATCCCAGACTCTACTTCCACTGCGGCGGATGACCTTGCTTTCCCGATGCCCGATCTATTTCCTCAGTCTGTCAGCGCTGCGCAGCCTGGTTCTTCTTCTCAGACCGCTCAACCTTACAACGATGAGCAATTTCTGCGTGACATCGGATGCGATCCTGACGCTTGGACCAATTTCATTGACAATACCAATAACCCCGGATCTATGGCTTCGCTTATTCCTATCGAGGGTCAGCTACCAGACTTCGGGCTCTTCAACAGTGACTTCAACCCTTGGACGGAACCTTCTGTCGAGAACAACGCTCCGTCTGCTACTCCTGCCGTGAACCTGGCCTTGGCTACTTCTGCTCCTGGGATTGTTCATGCTCAGGCTACCAGACTTCCTCAGCCTCGGCAGCCTCTCGTCGCTCCCCAGTTCGCCAACAGCGGCGCGAACAACGTTGTTTTCCAACCAACGGCCTCAACCATGGGTCAGGCGCGCTACGGTGCTCCTAATAACGCTAACGGTTCTTTCTCGTCTTTCGGAATGGGAATGACTGGTATGGGGGGCTTCAACACTCAGGTTATGGCTCCTTCGGGAGCTCGTTTTCAGCCTTCTCAGGTTCCTCAGCACCGTCAAGTTCCCCGGCGGGCTCATCGTGCCCGGAATGCTCAGCCTGCTCAAGCTCGTCAGTTTCCTCAGTTCATCCAAGGTCCTCAGCAGCTTCATCCGGATCTTTACCGTCGCATCCTCACCACGAACGGAACCCCCCAGTTCATCCCTGCCCGACCTAACCTCCAACCTCCCTTCGTCCCTGCCGGACCCGTCGGACACTTTACACAAATACCCAACACGAACACCATCTTTACCCCTGCGGGCCGGATTACTTCGACGCGTGCCAATCCTCTGCTCAACAACGACGCGGCGCGCATGAAGTACTACCGCGACGCCAAGAAGAGGGCTCTCGAGCTTGAGGAACAGAAGATGATGCATCAACTCTTGGCCGCTCAATTGCAAGAAGTTAGGGCGCGAGACCAGGCTCGGGAGCAGCAGTTACAGGCTTTGGGGCAGTTGCTATCGACGGTAGTACAACCAGAGGCACAGGCGGGGGCGGCGGTACCTTTTAATGGCGGAGCTTCGAATCTTCTTCCTGCTCCCCAACCAGGTTCAAGTTTGTCAGCGTTGGCAACTTCCCAGCCGGGTGCGAGTACTTCGTCAAGGGTTCCTCCTCCCCAACGAGTTGCCACCGCATTCCAGCCAGCATCGTCGACAGCGAACGGTCCGCAGGCGTACCAGGTTCATCGGCCCTTTGATGAACGTACATTTGCACAAGGATACGGGATGATGCAGCCACCACTATTTTCCGGAGCTCCAGTCCAGGTTCAGCAGTACCAGCAGCAGTACAACTCCATTCCCCAGGCGTACCCATACTTCCAGATCAACGATTTACACCAGTTGTCAAATCAGCGGTCTGAGGAATATCACCGAGGGATGCTGCAGCAACAACAGGTTGAGCAACTCCAACGACACGGCAGTCTGCCTCAAGAACTCGCATATTTGACAAATAGCCAACATCGTCATCGAGGCGATGGAGCAACATCTTCCTCCGGCTCCTCCTCCAAGCGGAAGAGAGACGAGTCCGGAGAGAAGGGTAAGAAGCACAAAGAAGCAGGGGGCGATCCCTCGCCTCCCAAGCGAAGGAGAGAGAACGAGTCGAGAGGTAAAGGAAAGGAGCAGGAAGCGGCGACGGTGACAGGTAACGGAACCTCTCTACTGAAGTGGAGACATACTGAGTACGGTGACCAAGCAGGCGAGCCGAGTAACCAAGTAGGAGGCAGTAGTAGCGACACGCGGTAAGTCTTTCCCGATTCTCTTTCTAGGCCATTTCTGACGAAATCGATGCAGGCTAGCCGAGGAACGTCAACATGAGCCCGAGAGCCAAATCGAGATACGGGAAGATGGGCCTTTCACGTATGCCGATGCGCTGAAAATCATCCTCCGCGGTCGATATTGCGAGTGGCCCGAGTGCGACCACCTAATCGAACCCCGATTTGGCGCGTATTGGGAGCACGTTTCAGCTGTGCACAAACCGAAGGCGCTCAAAGGGAAGATGCATTGCGCGGTGTCCGAGTGTGGTCGCTGTGTTTTGCCTGAGAACATGTCCCCGCACTTTGATAATCGCATTCATATGAATGGTAATTGGTTGAGGTGCCTGGAGTGCGGCAAGGAATTGGGGAGGGACGAGTTGGGGAATCCGACGTTGCACTACAAGAGGAATGGGATGTGCGAGGAAGGGGGGAAGCGGTTTGCAATTGTTGAAAGGATTCGTCCTCCCCTGAGGCTCAAGGCGGAAATCCCGATCCCGGTGGGTCGTAACATAACGCAGCGTCAGGTAGAGAGTCACTTGGCTAGTGTAGAGGAGTCGCGGAATGCCGTGCGGAGGGCGGAGGAGAGGGAGCGGGAAAGGAGGCGGCAGAGAGAGGAACTGGAGAGGAGTGGAATCGATGGGCAGGTCTGAGTTTTCTTTTCCGAACCCTTGTACTTATAGCGTCAGCATGTTGTCTAGTCTCGTTTGATCCAAACAGTTTTATCTATCCTTTGTAAATCACATCGCCTTATCGATTCTCGGTTAACCTTGTTCCACAGGGGCTAGGGAGCGTTTTTCTGAGTGAAAGGAAAATGTGTAAGCTCGCTCAGAGTAGGAAAGGAAGTTCTTGTCAAACTCACTGGCAAGGGATACCGAATACAAGGGAAACCCTTCACTGATGACGTCAAACGGGATCGCGCTCTCCAAAATGTCGATGCAAATCAGGTTGAGAGCCTCGCTTGAAGCTGCATTATCCAAGTCGTTACAGTCTTTCCTCAACTCAGCAGCTAGGGCAGACAGTACCTGGAGGCCTGAGGGTCGACGCGTCAACGCGTTGTCACCCATCCCACGGACTGTCACGTCACATGAGGTGACGACCCAAGAAGCCCGACGTCACACTCGGCCGACCATGAGCCTGAACTCGAGCTCACCATCCCCAACGACGACGGGCGAATGCCCTTGGCGCAGCAATCATGGCTAGAGGAGGGCACCCACCAGGAAACGTAGTCCTACCCAAGGTCGAATTCGAGAAGGTCAACGACGACGTATCGACGGGCGGTCCTCCAGGAGTGGGAGATGGACAGGCGAGGTCATTTGGCTGTATGTATAGTTCGTTTCCTATCGATATTTGCTTATTTAGCTGACGGATGGCCTTCAAGACAACGATGGGTACCCCTTTACCAGAGGGGAGCTTTACATTCGCCATATTGGTGAGAACCTCAATCGTCGTTGAAAGGAGTTGGACTGGTGCTCATACCCTTATCTAGAGCCACTCGAAATCGACCTCGCCAGACAAGTCGAGTACGATATGGATGAGCAGGATGCTGAATGGCTCGACGCCGTGAACCAGGAACGACGGAAGGAGCAGCTGGACCACATAACGGCCGAGACGTTTGAGATTATCATGGATAGGCTGGAGAAGGAGTGGTTCGACCTGGTGCGTATGCCGTCATTATGCATGACGCTTCAGCAACTCATATCTTGAGGTAGACCAAGAACCTACCCAAGTCCGACCTCGCTATGCCGTCTGAAGATTCGACCTGTGCGGTGTGCGACGATTCGGAAGGAGAAAACAGCAACGCGATCGTATTCTGCGACGGCTGCAACCTCGCTGTGCATCAAGGTTAGTAGGAAGGTCCAGCATGCGTAGCTCTCGCTGACATCGAACCTAGATTGCTATGGTGTGCCCTACATCCCGGAAGGACAATGGTTATGTCGCAAGTGCACGGTTTCCCCAGAAAACCCCGTGGTACGCCCTCTCAGAATCTTCGTATGTCGGTGTATTGACTCTACCAGCAATGCTATCTTTGCCCTAACGAAGGAGGGGCTTTCAAACAAACCATACACGGAGAGTGGGTGCACCTTCTATGCGCGATTTGGGTACCGGAGACACGAGTGGCGAACGATGTCTTCATGGAACCAATAACGGGGATTGAAAAGATATCGAAACAGCGGTGGAAACTGGTGCGTGCCTTCCCAATGTCATCCTTCGCTATTTAACTGACATGTTCTTTCAAGCGGTGCTGCATCTGCGACGTGCGAGAGGGTGCCTGCATTCAGTGCGCCAAAGCGTCATGTTTCATCGCCTTCCATGCAACCTGCGCTCGCCAAGAAAAGCTTCTCATGCCTATGAAGACTACTCAGGGATCCGAGCCTGCGACTCTCCAAGCCTTCTGCGAGCGACACCTACCCATCGAGCAGCAGAACACCCGCGCTGCTGCATTGGAAGCCGAGGCCGAGCAAGACGACGACAATGCCAAGCTATCATCCAAGTCTGCGAGAGCGTATAACAAGACCTACAAGCCCGGCCCACCAATTGTCCCATCCATCATCGTCAACAGGATATCTCAGTACATTCACAGGATCAAGATCAGGAAGAAGGTCGAGTTCGTTCAACTTGTCTGCCGGTATTGGAGTCTGAAGCGCGAAGCACGACGTGGTGCACCGCTTTTGAAGCGCCTGCACCTCGAACCTTGGACAGCGGGTGGAGGAAAAATACAGACGATTGAGGAAAAGCGGATGAAGCTCGATGTACGCCTTGTTTGTTTTGTTTCGGGAGCAAAGTTGACCTTGGATATAGCAACTGCAGAGGCTCCGAAAAGACCTCGCGTATGTCAAGACGTTGGCGTTGCTCGTCAAGTGGCGCGAGTTGAGGAAGCTGAAGCAGACCGAGATCATACACCAAGTCCTGTCGTCGGCGTTGTATCCTCACGAGGCTGCGTTGCGTCTGGCTCTCGAGAAAATTATGCAGTGGGTATTTTGAGTCTTCAGCGCTAAATGAGAGCTGACCACAGGACAGGCAAGACAAGCAGGACTTTTTCAAGAATCCGGTCAACAAGAACGAAGTTCCCGACTATTTTGATATCGTCCTCAACCCTATGTGTTGGTCGATGATCGAGGATCGTTTAGACAAGCACGAGTATTGGGATGTCAAATCATTCAGGGTCAGTCGATCCACGTTCGTTTTTCGCAGATGACGTGCTGACTCGCTATTAGGATGATATCGACCTCGTCATCAACAATGCTCTGCTCTATAATTTGCAGGGTACACCCTTCTGGAAGGCTGCGTTGAAAGTTCGGACCGTGTCCCAGCCACTGCTCAACGACCTCGAGAAGCTGGCGTTGCCACAACGATCTCTTCCTCACAGACCCG
>SDEE01000687.1:0-26207 GCA_004126415.1 Candolleomyces aberdarensis
GCATAACTTGAAAAGTACACCTACCTCCGCAGGATATCGTCTTATGCTCACTGCTGGGCGGGACGATCCCGAGGCTCAATGTCCGGCAGTTTCCGGTAGCATTACGGAAGTGTTGATGGAGCTAGGTTTCGGTCCTGCGACCAAATTTAAGCTTAGTGGAACTGACGACCTGGAACTGGATAATTTTTGACGATAAATAATGTCATACATATCTTACCACCTTCCTCAAAGGAACAACTTAAGAAACCGGGTCCCTGGTCAGCCTCTCAGTCTAGCTCTCCTAGCAAACCTGCCAGTGTTGCATTGATATCCTCCTCAAAACTCGCGCATATCAATGTATACAACACACTCAAGATACTGGAATCACTCACTGCCAGGAAACAGTTGTGGATCACTCGACTTCTGAAGGCAGAGGCCTTGCGGACAGGTATTTGGAGAAACTTGCGGTATGTAGTACGAGATTTAATACTGGCCAGAGAAGGACTGAAGAGTAGGGTTTGGCTTGCTCTCCCCACCGTGATTGCGGTGCTCGTTCTGGGTATTATCTATCTCGCACCTACCACACGCGACATGCGACCAAAGCCCAGCGACACTGGTTGGCAGGCCTGCCATCTCATTTCACGATTCCTATATTGTCACCATTTACGTCTGTGGTACGTTTACTATCCCGTTTACTGTCACCATTCGCATTTGCGCTCATGGTATGTTGGTAGGTTGAGAAGGAAACCTCTGTATTCGGGACCGAGGTCATTGCTATAACCACCATGGTCCATAGTCTCCGGCGCTGTTGCCTTTCTGGTTTTCCGACACTGGCTCAACTCTACAAGGATGAAACAAGGATGAAATTCGAGGTACACAAAATCAACCGGACAACATAGAAAGACGATCACAGGCTACGAATATTCTGCTACATACATACGACTCGGAAACATGGACATCATGGTAGCATACAGAGCCTAAACACACCAATCGACAACGTCCTCACCTAAAGCGAACCTCGAGCCGTCGGTTGTTTCTTCAACCTCGCAATGGTCTCCGTCACCGCTTTGGCTCGGTCCCTGTAATAGCCAATGTCGTTTGCGTCCCCTGGATCGGACCCCGTCTCGACTGCCTCCAGGTAATTGGCCGCTTTCAGGTAGTTTTTGCGAGCATTCTCGTAGTCGGCCTCGTCATTCGTGTTGTTGGCCTTCTCTACATATATGTAAGCGATGTTGTTAGCGATGCGCGAATTCCACCTGTCATCGCTGGACGCCAGGAGTGCTTCCTCATATAACTTGACGGCAGATTGAACTGTGATCCCGTCAGCCACCTCTCCCCCCTTTTCACAACGGAAACAAATGGCACCCGCTAGGCTGGCGAGGAGCTCCGGGTCACTTTCGAAAGCTTGCGCCTTTTGATAGAGACTTACAGCCTCGTCCAACTCTTGGATAGTAGGCTCGATGCGGCGTGATGCGAGCGCGTTCGCCAAGGCGATACTGGCCTGAATCCGCGAACTCTCCTCCCCGTTCAGCTCTACCGCCTCCCGTGCATATTTGATGGCGTCCCTGATTCTCCCTTCAACGCTGGCCTCGGAAGGTTGAGCTTCGGATGAAGCACAGATGCACTGGGCAACGCCAGCCAAGATCGTTGCACGTTGAGCAGGCGGAATATCGAACTGGAGAACGGCCTCCCCCTCGGCGATCGCCTTCTCCAACTCCTCACTTGACCCGGTACCCCCGTACATGTCTTGATGAAGTGTAAACTTTGTCATACAAATCGAAGACAGCAGGTCGGGTCGGTCGGGAGGACATGCAGATTTCGCGCTCTCGATGGCTCTCATGGCCTTCTCCGGCTGTCCTCCTTGTCGATACAAAGAGACGATAACCAAATTGGCTGCCATTCCATCCTCGGGTTTATCGCTGTATTTCCTGACCCTGGTGTAACTCGAAAGGCAGCGTTCGAGGTCGGAATCGGAAGGCGCTTGGTTGTACAGTCCGTGGTATTTCGCAGCCAGCTTCGCCGCAATGGCGTGAGCATCAGCCTTTCGGGCCTTCTCCAAGTCGTTCCATCCTTCGAGCTCGCTGAAACACGCTTCGATCTTCTCTAGCGAAGGCTGATCAAGATTTCGCTCTAGCAGCGCGAAGACCAGCATGAGCAAAATGTCGTTCCGCTGAGGATGTTCCTTTTGAGCTGCATCCAACGCCTCATTGCACTTCTTGATAGTTTCAGCGAGGTCAGGTCCCTTTTGACCGTCGTCCAGATATCTGGCCCACGCCGCTGCGCCCTCTCTGTATAGCTGACTGGCAGGATCCTCCTCTTCGGACGTATCTTCTCCAGATCGCCAGCAGCACAGTAAATTCCCCATCAGGATGGCAATGGTCGTAACAGCTACGACAGCAGCAGCGACCTGCAGTGGACGACCGGTTTAGTCGAAGCTCGGGAGCAGCATTTCATGCTCACCTTCACACTACTAGACGGTTTGGTCAATAGATCCAGCTTGGTGGTGGTGGATATGAACTCTGTCGTTGCCACTGTCAGCACACGCTGCGTTTCATTGGGGGAAGGAGACCGGGAAAGGGGGGGAGGGCGCAGGATAGCCCCGATGGGTGCTCACCTTTCGGAGGGTGTTTCGGGGGAGTTCTGTGGGTGGCGGGTCATTGTGACATGGTCTGTTTATAAGAGATAGCAACTTGCCACGAGCCGCCAGCGTGCAGGGTATTCACCAGCCTGACGCAGCTGCTGGCGCCAATTACTTGGACACATGTGCACGTCCGGATCCTCCACGATGCCCTTTGTCACTATCGTTCCTGAATACTTCACCGGCAATCCAAGCACGGTGGCGGGAGGAAGCGGATTCAAATTCTTGGACAGCCTTGGACACGATCGTTGGCGCGCTCTGAAGTTCCAGAAGAATGAATTCATGAAGGTTTGCGAGTCCTCAGACCTCGAGCTTACCGCGAGGCAAAGGAGCTGTGTCAGAAGCCTGTTCGACATCAGCTCAGCCAGGTCGCGTCGGATAAAGCCCCACCCCCTTTACTTCCATGGCAAGTGTCATACCCGCATCCAGAAGTCAGCTGCTTTGGAAAGCGTCGAACTCAGTTGGACAGGATACCAGGAACAGGAATCAATAGAGGGTATACGTACCGGAACCGAACAGACCACTTACATAGAACACCTAGACCCTGCACTTAAACCTTTCTGGAAAAGATAGAGGGCAAGGGAAACAGATTTTCGACACACTATTAGAGAGTGGTATGATTCCGTCCGAGTAAGTTGTACAACATTTATCCATAAAAATCCTTGAAGGAACCCAGATATTTGAGCGTAGAGCGGTCATTATATATCGTCAACTAGCGTCATTAGTCTTTCTCGTCGAGGTCGGATTGAGGAGCAGGACCGTCGCTCGTGAATGGCTTGTAAGGTGTTAACCAGAAGAGCACGACCATGGTTGCCATCATCGCAACCAAGCTATAAAAAAGTCCGGCGTAAGCTAATGAATGGAACATCGCCTGCAGGTGGACACGTTTCCGTGTACACAGCGACAGAATAGGAGGAGAAACGCACAAAGGATGCAAACTTTGAATGCCATGCCTGTCTGCGATGGCTCCTGTTAGGAAAGGAAGGAGAGCACTGCCAGCTTGGCCGAATCCTGCGATCCAGCCAATAGAACCGGTCAAGATCCATGGCGGGAGGATACGTGATGCTTGGTTCATTGCAATCGGGTACATGGGTCCAAGGAGGAGACCAATGATCGAGACGACCACAGCATTACCGACGAGGGATGGCACGAACCAGATCACGAAATCCAAACTGAAAAACGGTAAGCGTTATGAATTGATAGACGGTTCGGATTAGGAAAAAGGGACGTACCCAAATGCCAAAATGGCGTAAATGAATAGAACGCGGCGCTCGCCCACCTAGGATCGAAGTGAATGGCTGTGACAAAACTCTATAGAATGCCAACATTCTTACCAGCTTATTAACAGGCAGTAACAATACCCGACCCAGGGTGAGGCCTAAGAAGGCGTGAAATTATGTTCCCTTATAGGAGTGAACATGTACGCACCTCCGAAGAAACCAGAAGATATATAGCCAGATGATGGGCCCCCGTTGCGGATTTCGATGATATATGTAACGATCCATCCTGTCGGTGGTTTAGTCAAACTGCGTGTTTTAATTTTGTTGTACTCACCTCCAATGGTAACTTCTACGCCAACGTAGAACAGGATGAAGAAGGCCAGGAGCTGGACAGACTTGTTCGTCATAATCTGACGGAACTTCCCTTGTCCGTTGTCGTCAGTAACCGTTCCAACGGGTTCTCCTCCCTCTCTCAAACACACTGCAAGCAGGTTAGAAACTTAAACAATGGAGAAACACCTATGTCTCACCTTCTTGGCTTTTAAATCGGAAAACAAGAATCATGGTGAGGGTATTGAGAACGGCCAAACCAAGGGAGACCAAGTAATGGAACGACCAACGTTCCATCTGAGCAAATTGAGTTGCTACCAGAGGCGAGCTGAATGCTCCAAGACCTGAAAGCAAGGAGCCTGCGATGAGCGAAGAGCAACGCGATGCCTTTCAAAAGCCAGCGCACCGTAGGCGGCATGTAAGATGCCCATTTTCGTTTTCGCATTGTATTTCAGGGATCCGACGAAGCCGTTGGAGAGGGCATCCTGGAAGGATAGAGAATGTAGGACGATGAAGGAAGGAAGGGAAAGGCGATTCCTACCTGGAGCGCACCCCCGAAGCCGTTGAGAAGATTCACGACAACGAAGGCCGCAAACGGCGGGGCCGATGCCTGCACAGAAAACGTTACAATCTGGATGGCGGCACCTGCACAAGTCTTCGTAAGAGAAGACACGAAGATCCGAGAAGGGGATGGGATTACCTGCGGCGAGGATCTAGATATAGGCAGGGATTAGTGAATGCGAGGGCGCTCCGGTGAAGGATTTCTTACCGTGCCAAAATGGAATCTTTCAAGGAGCCAAATATTGGCTAGCGCCCCCAAAATGAAGCCCTGTATAGAAGTGAGTACGTCGAACGAAAGGACATCGAACGACTTACACAGCAGGACATCACGAACAGGAGAGAAACGACCATGAAGCCGACCTGTTGGCGAAGCAGATCAGTTGCTGAGTAGATGAATAAGACGTCAAGGTCGACTCACATCGTATACCTCGCGCAAGCGGGGTAGGAGAGGCCCTGCGGTGGCATCGCTCCAGCCTAAGATGATCATGGACCAGCAGAGGGTAGCGAACTGGACATTGGAGATGATTTTTTCTCTCCGCGTCCTCTCTGGCAGCGGAGAAATATTACTGGATTTTCCGCTGAGCGGGACCTCGTCTACCCCAGCCGTCTTACCATCAGACGTAGACCTCTTCAGATCGACGGATTCGGGAACTTTGTTTCCGTCATTAGTCTGCGCTCGCCCGAGAGAAGGCAGGGTTTGGGGTAAGGATGCGTCTTGTTGCTCGATGGGTGACATGGAATGTGAAGAGAAAAGGACAGAAAGRCTTGTAGTGGGGGGTTTCTGTATTTTATACTAAAACCGCTGCTGCCTAATATGTAGTAGGGCAAGCTGGGGCAAGCAGAACTGGCTTTATGGTTTTTCCGAGGTTTTTCCGGTGAGGTAGTCAGATGGACCTGAAAGTACGTGTAGTTCCCCAAAAGTCGCCCGTTATAGCGGTAAAGGGAAGCCGTAAACAGGGTAACCAGGGTAAGACGTGTTCTTTTCCCAGTCTGTGATCCCTACGGCACGTAGTTCGCGGTCAAATCAAGCTAAACCCCAGTCAGTATCGAGCTTTGAGAAACACAAGTTACGCGCGACTCACCTAAGTGTTTTTGAGCGATACTTGCAATCTATCAATGATTGAGGAAAGGATAGAGGCGACTCCGTTAATGTCAAATAGAATGTCGTGGCTCTAACGTGTCTGCATAGAGGAAGGGAGATCAATCAAAAAAGCAAAGAGCGGAGACGCCTTGCAGGTCGGAGGTGGCGCCAGTCAAATTCTAACTCCGATCTATTCAAAAAGGCTCCGACTAAACGCTACGGCGCGTCGATCCGTGGTGCTGTACCCCACAAATGACTCGACACATAGCATTGAGCGGAAAGAGTGGCCAACCGAATGCCCTTTCGAAGCGTGTTCAGTATCATTGGTTCCCTTTGGCAGCTGATACACCACTTTCCATTGCATTGCGTGAAAATAATTGGGGTACTGAACACTTTATTCCATGTTAACCAGTGCGTAGATAACTATGATCCTTCCGTGATGTAACTGACCCCCATATCACCCGAAATCAAGAGAAGATAGCGGCGAGTAATCACATCTGCATCCTATGCTGTGGTGAGCCTTCAAAAGGTAGATTCCCTTGCCATTGGTCAACTTTCGAGCCGACGTCGCCTTCAACCGTTCAACTCCGCTTGTGGGGTGTTGGTGCCGGGACCCGATCCGGAATGCAATCATTTCATTTGTTGCAACTCAGGGTGTAGGGTGCAGCGAACTGGATAACGGCAGAAGCATGCACTTATTTTTCTGAATGTGAGGTGACATTCCACGAATGTATGAATTTACGAATCTTCCAATCGAATTTGGGGAGTTCTCTGGACCCAGCGAGCCAGCGACCCGGGTTAAACTTCGGCTGAATCCAAGCGGCATTGACCCCGCATTTTGCAATATGACGACCCACCCCTGGCATTTGCAAGCAAAAGAAGAGGACAACGTTCACATGGTGGGCCTCTCAGAACATCACGAAGAAGGGAAGCTTATCATCAACGTTGTCCCTGCAAAAGGACCGGCCATCTGTTATATGTCGAGGAGCCAAGCACACAAATTATGAAATTAATAGCCGGGCCCTTACCGTCGGCCATCCGCTGGAAACCGACCCTCGTTCGAGTAACGCCCCTGACTTAAGCACGTTGGTGTATCATATTCTTCGCCTGACGGTAGCAATACAAACAACAAGTGGTCTCGGTCGCCGAGACTATACAACAAATTGAGGTGGTATCTGATAAATACAGCATTGACAATCCTGCCGAAAACATCCGTTAGCCTTGACTTCGTCGAGGGGTCAAATGGGTTCATTCACCGTAAGCACTCCCATGACCCGCGAGTTCAAGCTATCAACCCCTTCAAATCCGACTACTGCTGCTTGATCATCCCTCGCATCAATGGGACGAGGTGCACCGTTCCTTGCCACCAAACCACCATTCCCAACCCCACAATACCGTGCAGAGTACCCCACACAGCCTCTGGTGTGACTTTGAGCCTGAATAAACAAGATTCGACGAAAAACGCGTCGGGAACGGAGGAGGAAGAATCATCAGAATGTCATCGGCAACGCGAAGAAAGCTCGTTCTTACGATTCGGCTAGAGGTCCAAGGGAAAGAGGAATGAACCGTGGCGCCTGGTACAGAATAGTCGAGCAGACAGTGTGGTAGATGCAAAGCCCCATCGCCAGAGCCCTCTTTCCAGGCAAGAACTCTAAAACGAAACGACAAACCCAGGTCAGTATACAATATCGACAAGGGGGATGTAGCACAACAGACGCACCAGGTAAACTGAAGCATAGAAGACAAATCAGACAACTAGCAACGATAAAAGCAGCGTAAAGCTAAGTGTGTTCAGGTTCCGTCAGTCAGTCGCCCGTTCCAGCAGACCGTCAAGCGCTCATTTGGCTTGCCTTCAGAAGAACAATCGTCGTGTTGTTTAGTCCCAGGAAGGGGAGGCTCGTAGGGAAGAACAGGCCCTGTACGGCGACTGGAATCTCCAAGGCAATATGAAGCAGGAAGACAACAGACCTGGTTCCGGGTTATGTCGTCACTCGGTCAGTCACCAACCATATTGAAGTGCAGAAGAGAACTTACAGGGGACTGTTCACCGAGATGGTCGTCGACATGGCTTTGAGCTTACAGCCAACGCGCTGCTACGTGTAACCCGGTGTGTGGTGGAGGTGGTGGTAGAAAGGAAGGAAGCTCGGGAGCGTGTGTGCGCCTCAAATCACAAACAAAAGAAGACTGTATACCCGCGCGCGCTATCTGCCATTCAAAGTATGCATCATATCGTGCCTGATTCTATTGTTATCCAAATAACTAATACAGCATGTGCTACACCAACGAAAAACACGTCCTCTACTCAACTGATAGAAAGGTAGTTTCTACGAAAGGAGACCCAGTGTGGTATATAAATACATCCATAGATTTTGCGTTGGGAATCATGGAATTGTGAAAGATTTGAAATACATAATAAAATAGTCTGAATGAAGTGAGTATATATATCCGGCGACTGTGTATGTTGTAGGAAACAGAGATAGATATCTTGAAAAGTGATCTGAACAAGAAAGACGACGAGTGATACCCGCGGTCAGTGGTCAGTGTCAGGATCCAACACCCTGCTCGCCTTCCTCTCCCTCGTCCTCATATTCACCAGCAAGCCCAATATGGACACCCATACCTTCAATGGCGTCCAAGTCCCGCTCCAAGTCGATATCCTCCTCCTCCTCCTCCTCTTCTATTTCCGCGAAGTAGTCCACCTCCATCCCATTGGCGCCCTCCTGATCATCAGCACCCGATATTGTCATATTCTCCAACCTCCCCTCCAGACTCGCAGTCTTCCTCCTCAACCTTCCCACTTCCCTCCTCAACTTCGCAATCTCCCCATCCCTCCTCTCAACTCGTCCCTTCAACGTCCTGATATACTGGTTTCCGCAGATCAGCAGTTGCAACTTGCTGACACCTTTATTAGGTCCTTCCCCGCCAGCCTTGGGAGGTCCTCGGGGTGGCAACGCGCCAGGGGGTAGGGGTCCGCGGACAGGTATAACTTCATCCTTCTTCTTCGACGCCGTACCCTGCTCCTCTTGATCATCTTCGAACGTGATAGGCGGGAGAAGCCGCCTTAAATCGTCATASGCCGTCTTTTGAGAATCCCGACGTTTTTGTTCTGCGTCCTTATGCGAAACCTTCTTGGGTGGACCGGAAGWCTCGGATGGRCCCGCAGGCGATGGCGAAGACCCACCAGCTGTAAAGATGAGGCAAGGTAAGGGTAAGATATGGATATTTGCACGATCAGACTCACCGGGAAGAATAGGCTTCAAATTAGAACCCGAATTGGAACCAGAAGTATTCTTAGAGGATTTACTCGGCGTGTCGCTTTTCGATTTCGACCTGCTATTCCGAGTGGTCGGGCCCTGGACAGTAGGTGTCGTGTTCCCAGAGTTGAAGGATAGCTTCATCACCACACCGGGGGTGAGTGGAGTCAATTGGGGATTGGAAAATTGCTCGTCTTGGTTCACAGAGTTAGTGCCACTGGACGGCCGGGAAGGATCTTGCGAAGCGGCGGGCGGGGCGGGCGGGGGCGGCATGGAAAGGTCTACAGGTGAAGGTGTATCTCCCGGAATAGTCGGCAAGGAATTTGAGCTGTTGACGTTACTTCCGCCAGTTCCGGGAAGGGGTATATCACTTGCATCCAGGTTGTGCCCACCCTGAGCAAAGGCTAACGGACTCGCTGCAAACGCGTTCCCTGCGCTACTTTTACTTCTTGATCGTGTTCCCCTGAGCAACGGCGTTGAAGTGGTCGATTTCGAGCCTCTATGATGATAAGTCCTTCGAGCCGAGCCAGACGCGTTCGTCGACTGCATCCCTCCAGACTCGGCGAATGGCGCGAGACCCGTACTGTGTTTTTTCCGAGCGATGGACACTTCGTCTCCATTCACTGGAGGACCTCGCTTGTTGCCCATCAAGCGCTGTTCTGGATGCCGAATGGACGAATCATGAGAGTTTTCGGTATCTGTTGGCTGAGAAACGTTTCCGTAGACAGCTCCTAACCACGGGCTTGTCAAGGGCGATATATCGAGGTCGACATCCTGACGAGAACCCGCAGCCAACTGAGGACTGGGGGTCGGGCCGGTTCTGATATGGAACGCGATATGCTCTGGTGCCGAATTGGTGCCTCTCTGGATAAAATCGTCAGAGAATGGCATGCCATGGTGTGAATGGGATGACATCGGAGATGGTAGGGGTTGTGGGAAGTTGTCGAAGTCGAGCGGTGGTTGCCGTGGTCTGAGCTCATTCGAAGGTCCTGTCAAGTAATCGTCAATCGACTCTGCCACAAGAAGGGACAAGAGAATCGCATACCAGGCGTAGGAAGTGCCGTAAAAGAAGGGGATGTGGTATTGTTGGGTGCGCAGTTTTGCTGCTGGCCTTGATTGTAGTCGGCGGAGGAGGAAGCATTAGGGTGTTGAATGGATGACTGCCCGCTAATTAGAGCAATCTGAAGGAAGTGATGAGCACGTGTAGGCCTGGACAAAGAAGCAGGACGAATATGTCCTATCAGACCAACATACCTGTTGCTGGAATATCTGGTTCTGTAACTGCTGTAGTTGCTGAAGCTGTTGGAGTTTGATCTGCTGCTCGAGCAGTGCGGCTGTCGGAGGGGGGTGGCTATTGGGGACTTGATTGCTATAGGAAGTGTCGTTTCCAGGCATGTTGAGGCTTCCACTGGCGTTCCCAGCCAGGTTCCCGAATGATGGAGCGCCGTAGCCGCCGATATTGCTTTGGGGCCCTCCCTCACTCGCTGCATCGAAAGCGGAGTTTGGTATTGAGTGGTAATTGCTATCGAGTCCTTGCATGAGGCTGCCGAGAAGCTGCATGGTAAGCTGAGAATTGGGACTTTGGGGCTGGATGGGCGATGAGGGGGTAAACATCGCGYTATTGCCCCCGGGGGCATTCTGGTTGACGTGCTTAGAACTTCGGCGGCTGGATGAGTCCATCATAGAGTTTCCCCCGTGCCCATCGTGTAGGCCTGAGGACGAGGATGATGCTGGGGATGGGATTCTCCCGGCTGAGTGGTTTCGTGCTGTGGACTGATAGCTCTCCCCGTGGTGCTGGCCGTCCGGGAACAGGGTGGCTAGCAAGTCGTTCTGCTGTTGCTGGGTGAGGGACTGTATGTCCATGAGGCTCGATGGATGACCGTCGAGCACCAAGGTCAACGACGCGGTGGATGCTCCTCGCGGTGGTCAACGACGGGGAGATAGATAGGAGACTATCAACAGTTTTCCGGGCAAGGACGAGAATGAGGAGGAGATGGTGGTCGTTGCGAACCAAGAGGCAGCGTTTTTACTATTTCTCCGAATCAGAATCTCGCAAGGACGATGTCAGGAACAAGCTACCATGCCTCCTTCGGCGCCAGCCCGAATCACGGAGGTCCCCCGGTCCGCCCACCCCCGATCGCCGGAACCATTGACCCCATCCCGCTCGTCCCGAGGACAACTGCTCAGTCCTGCGATCATCGTGAAACCCGCAGAGCCTGAAAGCGGCGAACTCTGCCCAAGGAAAAAACGCTCGGAACCGTCCTTCCAACAATGGACAGACCCCAAACAGACCTGCACACCATTCATTCCCGGATCACAGATTTATTTGTCTCCTTTATCTGGCTACTGTTCGACAGCTCCAAGCTCGTGCCCGGGAAGGCCAGACCCTGTGCTCACAAACGTGGGTCGGGGGATAGCCTCCTGCTACGAGAAGCCCCGGTGGCAATTGATATCCAAATTCCCTATCGATCTGCTTACCCTTTCAGGAAAATTCGAGTTTCGCGGGTGCTACAGTTCGCCGTAACCGTCACATGTTATCACATTGTCTCTGCCGTTAGAAGAACGAGGTGCCAGTGGAATCCGGCGGTAACGATATTAGCATGAGCGCTTGGACATGCAACGGACTCGGGAGCGAAGGAGAATTGTCAGTTTTGTGGAATAAGTTCGTGATAGCTCAAGTATCACCAACTCAGATCGCGAGATCAATGATATTCAGCTGATCTATAGTGCCGAGGTCATCAGGATTCCTAAGGAGATGCCAGTGGAATCCGGCGGTAACGAGTTTGCTGTTAACGTTCACCAACCAATTATCACCAACTACAAGTCAGATGGTAAAATCAATGGTATTCAGTTACTAAAGTAACAAGGTCATCAGTATCGTGAAGTATTACTATGAATGTATACAAAGAGGGTTCATCAACAAGTTAAATGCAAAAAGGTGAGACGAAGGGACGAGGTCATGATAATCGAGAGAAAAAGATACAACAATAGATGTAAAAATAGATGTGGATAAATTCAAAATGAGGGGAGAACTTGACATCACAGTCCAGCATAACCGGGGGGCGGAGCAGAAACCAAAATCTTCCCTTTCCCATCCATCTTCGCGCCCTCTTCACGCGCATCGACACCAGCTTCCCTACACGCCTGAGTTTCTCGTACACTCATTCCCTTGAGCGTCGCGACTAAGTCAGCCGTATCCTCGTCCACAACCTTCTTGTCTTGATCCTTGTCAGAGGCCTCTGGGTCGGGGAGATCATGTGTCGTAAAGTGAGGGATCCAAACAGTCCTCTGCGGCCGACTAGTCGCAGGGTGCGCAAACCCATATTCCTCCACTTCACTCTGCTCCAAATCTCTCTTCTCGTCCGCAATCGCCTTATCCCGCTTCTGCACATCCTGCGAAGTGTTGYCAGTACGGTCGATCGCAACAGCACCGCCCTCACGTCGCTCTTCCTGAATGCCTGCTTCCAGTTCCGCGGGGGTATTCACCGTCTTCCTGACGATCTCGCCAGATTTACGTTCGGGGCGGTCCTTCGGCTGAGTCTCGTCGACCTCATCCACATCCGTCTTCTTCTCCTCCACGCTGACCCCACTACCAGTGCGATCCTTCAAGCTCAGAGGGAGGGCGACGATCAGCGGGCTGTAGCTATTGTTCAAAATGGCATGGAACCCAGCGGTGACCACGATCAAAACCACCATGAGTGCACCTTGCGGTACACTGGTCGCTTTGTCACTTGCATCGCGCGCCAAAAAGAACAAGGCTGCCAGGCAAATTTGTTGGAGGTAGAGGCCGACGAGGACGTGTTGAATGGCTTTGGGGAAAAAAAGACCTCCGGTGTCGCGACGCTGATCTTGCTCCATAACCCAGAGGAAGAGGTACTTGTAAAGCTGGAAGAATAGGAAGAACGCCAGGACAGCGAGGCCGTTGATGATGGGAGAGATAATGCTGTATGCCAAACCTGCGCGGAATTGAGATGAGCATGCACATTCAGAAGAAGCGTCATAAAACGACTTACTGATCACGGTCAGGAGTGTGATCGAGGGGAAGAGTGTACCCCAAGCGACGGACCCTGGACTGTACTTGATACCATAGATGCTTCGTGGTGTGCTTCCCAACAGGACAAGCTTCACGTAGTACACGATCAAACGCACAATCTGCAGGAAGCCACCAGCGGTTGCAGCGAGACCCTGAAGGACAATATACGTCAGGAAGAAGGTCGACGATTTTGGCAAGTTTTCGGCCAAAATCGAGGGGATCGAGGTCGGGTTATTGAGCAATTTTGGTAACGAGGCGACGACGCCGCTAGCGAGCGTCACAATGAGGAACGAGTGCTAAACACAAGTGCATTAGCTGAGAACTCAACATGTACGATGAAGACACTTACCAAAACTTGGAACAAGAAAAACCTCGTCATCAAGCTCAATTCGAGCCCAGTGTACTTGGGGATGCCTTCAAACCTCGCCAGCAATCGCAAAATAATGGGCAGGAGCATCATCAAAACCGCGAGCAACACTGGTGGCAAGATACCACTGATAACACCAACGACCACCTCGGGCAAGTCGCAGATCCAGGCCAAAAACGCTGCTTCGGCGCATACAGTGCGGATATTCGACACCACACCAACGAATCCGACGGGGAACGCCCAGAGGAGGATCAACCCAGCAGTAGCAGCATACGAAACGGCCAGTCGGATCTTCTGTTCGTAGGGATTGAGGTTGAGGTTGGAATGGATGACGTCCGAAGGTGCGACTTCAATGTACCGACTGCTCATGGTATATGGCAGATGATGAGCAAGAGATTGCACGGCGAGATGGGCAGCGATTTGCTTGTTGAAGGTGATGAAAGCGCTGTTCAGTGCTGGGTACTTGTCTTCACCACCTGCGCCCTTGCGCAAGGCACCCTTGACAGTGGTCGCAACCCCCTTGACACCACCCACGGCGCCGTGGGCGACTTTACTCCCGGCACCCTTGACTCCACCAACGGCATCCTTCACGCCAGAGGCCATGACTCCCTTCACGTTCAAGACGTCAGCTTCGCCATCACCGTCCACGTCCTTCCAAGTCTGCGCCTTCTTTTTCGAGATCGGGTTCCCATTCTCGTCCACAGCTCCACCTCGCAGATCGTTATCGCTAAGAAGAGAGAACTCGCCATCGGTCAACTGTTCTGAGGCAGCGATGTCCGCACGCCCTTCGTCCAGCAGCTTGCTGCAAGTAGCGATTTCTTCTCTGCACCACTCGATGGTATCGACTTTGGGTCCAAATAGGCCTAGGAACCCGGTCTTGTGGGTGGGCCTGCTTTCCTTCGGCACCAACGACGAGGTATCGGCTTCAGAGTCTTTGCTGGTAACCTTGCCCTTCTTCGCTGCCTTCGCCTCCGCTTGCTTCAACTTGATCGCCGTCCGCATGAGCGTCACCTCCGCCTTCTCCAGCTTATTGCACGCAGCCATCCGCCTATCGTAGATTTCCGGCAACTCGTTCAAGTTCCTGTTGATCCAAATCTTGTGGACGCCTCCCGGAAGGTCATTGAAGAGAGTATACAAAGCGCGTTGGGTGAGATATCGCTGGGGGATGCCTGTGACAAGAATAGTCTTCGCTTGAACACTCTGGGAATGCTTCTTGTCGATCAAATGTTGTTGACGTGTGATGAGGAAGTGGCTCATCTCTCCGCGGAGGATATAGAGGATATAAACTGCATAGCGTCAAATTAACGGCGATAAGATACGACAGTAAAAAAAGAATACGCACGAGTGAAAACCCATACACACACGAGATGTGCCCAATAGCGAGCCTGGTTCTCAAGGCTGACATTGCCAAAGGTAAACTGCACAAGACCATCTTTCGCGACTTGGTCAGGATCCCCAGTGTTAACGGTGGTGATGGGAAGGAGGATAGCCCAGCTGAGGATCCAGATGGGTACGAAGATTTTAAGCATCATGCGCAGATACCTGACGAAAAAGTACGCGTCGAGGCCATTGTACTTGATGATTTCTCTGAAATCAGCGTTGATAAGAGCCACAGGCCACAATAGGCTGTTTCCGAAGGACCGGGCGTTCTTTGAATTGACCGCCAAAGATGTCGGCTTAGGTGTTAGCGGTTTGACATGATTGCTTCNAAACCGAACAAAACAAGTTAGAGGGGCTAGAAGCCGAAGAACGTAAATCGGATACACACATCCCAACATAGGTTCTCGGCTCATAGATAGCTTTGAACCGAGGTCTCAGAAGGGTGAATATGCCTATCTGAGCCCCAAATACGATGGCATTGAACACCAAAGCCGTGACGAAGGTGCTGGTGGACGCGGATGTTGCTTCCGATATATTCGACCTGAAAGATATTTGAGCGTGAAGAGAACGGTAGTAGGGGACGACAAGGAAGCGTACATTTCTAATCCCGCTCACTCCTCCCAGGGGTGTGGGGGTGTATGACTTCTCACAGGTTGCTGTCCACTGCGAAGAACTGGTCTCGTATCTACCGCACCGGTACCTAGAGTTCAAAAAGAAGAGGACGTCAGTCGTTCTGGCACACGACGAAATAAAGGTGAAGGGGAACTTGAACAAGGCCACGAGAACAAGAACAAGGGTGGAGGAAGACAAAGACAACACAGAATAGGAGAACAAACCTGGTTCACGGGGACGGATACGGGCTAACGGAACAGTGGGAGAGGGAGAAAGGAAAGAATGGCGTCGAAGGGAACCAAAAGACGTCCACAGCCGGACTAAATGGAATTTGGGTTGACCTGATGCATGGTCCCAGGCAAGGCCCCGTTGGATACCGCCACCAACCATGGTGGCGTGACGTCAGTCGAACAGCGTCAAAGCCTCTCATTCGCCGTCACTGCCCATGACATCGGTGATCACAAGAGCGTCGGAGTCGTCATTGGGGCGAACGATAAGCTGTGCCCCACCCACTAGATACATTTTACATGCGGGGCGGTTGCCCGTACTATTGAAATTTTCTTGGAGAGTCGAGGGTCGACGCAGTCGTCTGGGTTTTGGGCAAGTCGAGGGCCTCCAAACGGCGACTAGAAGCCCAACCAGGAACAAAAACTATCTATTCGGGGAACCGCAGAATGCTCAACCGGACTCAACCGGTATCCCCATCGATCAACGATGTGATGCCCAAAGGGTCTCGACGTGATCGCCCAAACAGGGGTGGGGAAGAGGTGAAGCTTAAGGTTGAAAGGTAGCCCAGACCAAGACGTGGGGGGGAAACTTAAAGGCAGGTAAGAGGAAAAGAGCACCCATCCTCCTAAATACCCCTCCTGTCGCGCACAGACCAAGYGCAGATCGTCCGCCGATCGCCAGCGGTCGCGTCTTCACCGGCGAACAACTATTTATATCACATCTTCTGAAGAAAAGAACATTTCAACCTGCCTTCTTGGCATTTTAGCTGTCAGCGAGCTTCGCCTCCCGCTCATCAGCGCATCTAGACTCGTTCTGTCGACTATGGATCAGGTGGCGGGGACACGTTGTGTTCGAATTCATTGCAAGGCCACCATTTGAGTGCATTGAAGAAGTCACGAAAACATACCAGAACTTTCGAGAAGGCTCGCAGTCTTTATGTATTACGTGGAAGGGAGACGCGTCGAGTGCATTGTGAGTCCGTGCACAGAGGTGGGTGATATGTACTAGGATATAACCTAACTCAATCTACGGACGGAAAAGGGTGTAGGACTGGATATAAGCATCGAGGGGGAGAACGCCATTGGCGGCGTGCCCTGATGGAGAACAGAGTACAACATGAAAACAAAGTCATGAGAGAAGGGCGAGGTGGATAGCGTTGGAAAAGGGGGGTACAAGTAGAAGGGGGAATAGTGCCAGGGAGGAAAGCGTATACGTAGGTGTAGGTATAAATAACAACGATAGCGAGGCTATGGATCTACCGAGAGGAAAGCAAAGATATAGGGTAGAGAACCTAATGTACTTATTGAAGAACATGGATGGGGCAGTGAAATCTCGGGGGAGAGAAAACAACCAAAGAGTCTGTCAGTCCTCGATATCCTGGAATCTATTGGTCAAATGGACCATATTCCGCGAGTGGATGAGGAAATGAAAACTACAACTGGGGTCTTCTATGCAGAGAGACGATGTAGATCTTTGAGATTAGAACCAAAAAAGGGTTGCGACCATTGACGGTGCCTTGTAGATTGAGAGCGTTGAGCCTCGTTAGAGAGAAGCCCAAGTCCTTGACGGCTGTCTCTGATGAATAGATATAGATACGTGTCCTTGATGGCGTAGATGCGCGGGAATGCCGAAATACGATGTGTTGCAGATGGGGTTGTCGTTTCCCTGGTCTTAATCTGGAGCCTCTGGCTCATCTCGTGTGGAAGGGAAGCCAAGGAACTCCGTGAAYGCCTTGAACGACGACGGCAAGGACATTGCGCGGACCCTTGGGCGGATGCGACGGACATCACGGTTATCTTCAGGTGATGGCGAACGTCGTCGCTTCATGGGAACAGTCGACCCCACAGAGATGGTCTCTCTCCATTTCTCAATTGAAACCTTGAGGGTGTCGGATGGAGGCAAGAGAGAGATGGTGGTCTCTGTGGTGGGGTGGATGAGTTCGCCCAGTTCGTTGGTGGCAGCACAAGGCAGGTCTTCAAAGCTGCCACAGCCCGTTCCCTCAGTGAAGGAATCCAAGTCCTTCATTCGAGGAGCGGGTGGGGGAACCATAGGCCCGTCGCTCTCCTCGTACCACAAATCGAGCGGGGATTGGCTATGGGAATGTAAGGTCAGAGAGATGTATGGAATTGCGCTGAACGCACTATGGGGAGGGCTTGGCTGTCGCTGGGAGGGTGAAGTCGACTCGGGGGGCCTCTGGTGTCGGAAGCGAAGCAGTGCAGTAGCTGGAGGAGTCATCACTTTGATCACGGTCAGTGGGAACGAAGGGGATGGAAAGACGGGGTGCGCACAGATCCTCGCAGTCCAGGTTCTTGATTGAGAGCTCATCCAACCGCTCCAACACGACTTGAGACCCGTCCTCGAGCTCAAAGTAGGATTTGCTGCTGGTCATCATTGGGCTGGTATCGTACGAGAAAGGAACGGGGGCTGGTGGGGTTTGCCAGCTTCGTAACGGGTCGCAGTGGGGTCTTCAGACTAGACTTGCTGGAGGAGGATGGAGGGGAGCGCGAATGCGCGAAAGACCTGTTAGTGGGGGCAGTGGGCTAAGCAGAGACGCCCAATAGCCCGCTCATGTTTGTATACTTACGAAAGCCGTCGCAAACGAAAGAAGGAATAGACTTGATGTGGTGTAGAGGAAAGAGGTAGGCAAGTCCAAACTCCGCAAGCCTTGATTTAACAGGAACGGCGCAGCACTGCCAATTCAGAATCTTCGCACGATGTTGCCCGACTGTGCCTTCGCCAAACGACGGCTGGGAGACGCCCTCCAGGGTCTCATCGTCGTATCGAGGCAGGAGNACGCAAAAATCAGCCCAAGAGGTGGTGGTGGTGGAACGCTGAGGTTTGTTTTGCCTATACTACATTCTTGTCATGTAATCCCACCGGGGCACCAACTTGACTCGAGGACCGAGTCAGAATTAGCCATGTCCCACGTCCGGACCGAAGCAAAGCCTGCCGCGCCAGTGTGCCGCGATGTCCATCAGCCACTCCGGATCCCTTCGGGGTGGCGAATACCAAGATTATAACGGGTCAAATTCAAACATTGATCGACTCTGTAAACGACGAGGTATACATCCGAGAATTCTACTACCTCGTATATCCCAAGCTTTGCTCCTCCAACTCGACCTCTCTCACTTCTTGCACGAGTTCGCAAGGCGTGCAGAAACACGCTGTGCACACATCTTCGCAGCAGCCACCACTGATCCTGTATCGGGAGCGAAGGCTCTTTCGGACCATCGCCTGTGAATATTAATTAAAGAATTTCGTGTCGGTGAAGAAGAGGTAACCAGAGAAAGACTACCGTCAGTCAAGAGTGGATTTGGAGAGCGCAGTACGCACCTGAACAACACAATTTATACCACAGCACGCAGTGATGAGATGCAGCCAGCAGTCAGAGGTGCAAATCGGATTTTCAGCCAGAGGGGTGCCTTGGCGGACGAGGTGCTCGTGGCGAGCCCTCACTTGCTCGAACACGACGCACGGGAAACAAGTTGCGAGCATACCTAACGTACAGGAGATTGTAGAGGTCATGGTTAGTAACGGGGGACGTATATGATTTGAAAAATGGGAAACGCCGGACTGTTACTCACAAGTACCAGGTTCGTCGCAGTAAGAGCAGAGAGTGTTGCTCCATTCACGACGCCCGTCTTTGGCGACGGGAAGGTTCTTCGCGTTCTTGTTACCACCACCTGGTACAATCGTCATTGGGGCTTGTGCCTGTTGGATGTCGATCCCAAGTGTGCATAGATTCAAGGTGCATGGTCAGAGCTTTGCAAAGGTGCAAGCAACAAACACTTTGTACGACATTTTTTTTGAAAAGGAGCGGGTAGAAAAACAGCGAGGAGTCAGTGAAAGCGAGTGAGTATGGGCGAAGAAATGGAAACCTTGGGTAGTCAAATACTCCCTTGCTCTCCTTTTATTTCTCGACTGCCTCCTCAGCGCTCAACGACGGGCGCCATATCCCATGGACTAGAAAATATTTGGGGGTAGTGCTAAGATCAGCGCCTATGTCAAGAGGTACCCCGAGGAACAGCCTGCCTCCTAGCTTACCGGGAAAGAAATTGTGGAGGCGGTACACCGCGCACCCTTCTCGAGGTGCCCGGTTCCGCGTTTGGACATCATCTTTGGGTGGTGATTGATCCACATCGCTTCTGAGGCGCTTGCCGTCGTGATCGCTGATAGGAGCCAGTACTTGGACTTCAAGCTGAATGATAAAAGTCGAAATCTAGGTTTATAGCTTTGCTTGACGGATGCCGCTCGCTGAAACGATCTCGGAATTGGGTGGATCACGCAGAAGGGGGTAATGATTTGCGTCCTAGTACAGATCACGGAAATCACTCTCTTGCACACCCTCTCTCGGCTGGCGACCACCCAGATTCCTAGCTAGATGAATGGCGCAAATCTCGATATCCAGGAGTCCGAGGAAGAAGGAAGAGGAAACTCAACATTCCTTCCGTACCTCTGATTGAAAAAAGCAAAATATCAACTACGACGAATGAAACAAGTTGAAGTTCTGTTAGTTACGGAGACTAACAAAGTGCCCCTAGCCAACGCCCGAGATTCGCGAGGGATGGAGAGCTTTAAGCTCTGCCGCTCCATTCAGTATGTCTTTCTCATGTGCATCACCCCTCCATTCTGCGTGTCACCATCATTTGCCTTTCGAGTCAAACACCTGAAGCGCTTAGCAGAATACCATGAAACCCACACGGGTCAAAATGCATCGGAGAACTGCCGTGCGAAGCACCAGCCATCGACCACAGGTTTTATCAGCGTCCCTGTCTTCTGGCCCTTCTGGCCTTCAGCTGCGCATGCCTCGATTCTCCTAGGGCTTTGTGCAGGCGTCGGGCAATACTACCTTAAGGCCAATTACCGCGGTTTCACCAATCACCGAGCTCATGGTGCAAATTTTGACTCTCCATTGGCAAAACTGACAGCCTGTAATGTAGGTAGAATCTACTATGATACTGGCTAAATCGGTTATATCCGACCATGACTATCTGCTTAAAGCAAACATTGAACATCCTGGTTGTAGGCGCAAGACACGAAAGGGGTTGGGGTCAAGGTCAATCAAAGGAATCAGTCTAGACGATAGGTTGGTTATGCATCAATCTGGCATGCCCCGAAACGACACGCACCGAAACAAGATCTGGAGCCACAGAGTCAGGGTATCCCGGGAAAATTTCCTGATCCTGTATTCCCGTGAACCCTCGTCCGCACGAGTTGCATTTAGCCCTGGAAATGCCACGACCCATTGGTCAAGTGGTTGGCGGTAGCGACCACCTCCTCGTGATGGAAGGATTGGGCTTCTTTGAGGACGAAGCAGTCTTCTTGTTTCTCTTTCCAGAGCAACACTCGAGTTCTTCAATCAGCCCCTCGAAAACGGCCCTGGTGTCAAGCGTGTCCGGAAATTGAGCAGCCAAGGAGTTGGCCATTGTTGAGCCACACAGTATCTCTGGCATAGAGCTTTGAAGCTTCGACGAGATCTAGTTATTGGTACGTCAGAGGGTTCTCTTGAGCGTCAGTTCTGAGATGATGTTAGGGACCAACATACCGAGAGTCCGTCACTCCCGAGATGAGGGAAGGCGCTCAAAGTAGTGAGGATGACCGAAAGCAGTGTATAGAAAAATAGAAAACGTTGCCAGCAGAGTGAGCTGTGGTGCTGAAGGTTTGTTTACTGGTTGTATTAAACCCAGTCCATTGACAGCCGCTGCTAATTTATACCTCTGGCGAGTGGCCGATGCTGCCCATGGGAAGCTCCGAGGCATTGTGGATGGTTCTTGTAGTTGCCGTCCCCTCGTCATTGTCACTCAAGGATATCATTTGTCAACAATAATCGAGGTCCTCATCAGACACCTAGGTGTGAAAGGCCTTCATCGCGTTTAGTAGCGGCCAAGGCAACCGGCCGTTTCAAAAGAAAATTCTGCTCACAAGTCTACGAAGTCTATGAAAGATTAGCATTGCGCTAAACCCATCGAAGATTGAAACGCCTCTATGTTCCTGGACGTCCAGCGCGCGCTCTTACTACATTTGGACATGCGATTACCCATTTAGACTCTGATTGCTCGTGTCTTCTGGATTTCGAAGATAGCCGCGTCACGTTCAGATGGCATGCCTTCTACGATCGGTCCTGTATTCCTTTTTTTCCTCTTGCCAATCCAGACTCTGCCCCCTCATACCCCGTTTTCTTATCCCCAGCGTTGACAGCCCTCTACGTTCTCTGGAGTCCATCCCAGAACTTCGGCTGTAGGTGGATCATCACGATTCTGTACTGCATACATATTCCTAACTTCCCGCTTGGGGTATCGAGTAGGTTTTATTGCCGCGCACCACTCTAAACAACGTTTTGAGCGATTTTCTCGTGCCCGCTCTTGGTGAAAACCTCGCATATCGCAACCTTTGGGGCTTATACTTACTCGCCTTGCGGATCTTTACATAGAACCGCCACGCTGCGTCGTACTCGAGCTAAGCTGCTACGACTGCGGTTCTACCTGCACCACCTCGGTCTCCCTAGCTCTCTTACCAAGCCACTTAGCACCTGTGACCCCAGGGCTCTCTCTCCGGCTCCATCCTTGCTTCTGAGTTAAAAACTTGAACGAGCAATGTACGATCATCCAGGGTCATGCTGCTTTGCCATCGCTCATTCGTTACTGATGCGGTATGAATAGGTCCGCGCCGGTGACTCGCTCGAAATTTGAAGAATTTTGCAAAACGGTGGAAAGTATTCATCAGGAGGGCGCGGGGACTGAAGAGGCTATCTGCCAATGCCTTCCCGACGACGTCTTGGAGACCTTTGGCCACCTTCTCCAGGAGGCCGTAAAAGTGGTCCACCGAGCTGAAGAGCTGAAACAGAGTAAGAAGTACAAGACAATCTTCGTAAGTCACCTATACTTCGGACACTGGGACGGCTGCGCCGCTGCTGAACGACTTTCCTGATCCAGACCGCATCCTTCTCAAAAGTGACGGCAGATCATTTATGTGCCCTTGGACTGGTGGGCCACAATCTGGGGCTCTTCTCGGAGAACCGACTGCGAGGTATAACTGACATGTTGCACGAAGAGATGCCGCTTCACGCAAAATTTGAGCCCAAGGTTGAGAAGGCGTGGGAACTAGAGGGGGAGGGCCTCCAGCGTTATCTGAACTCAATACTTTCGGGCGTCTCCAAGAGGCAGGGACTTCTCCTCATTTAAAATACCCGGTTGCTGACTTGTGCGCTCTTTCAGCCAGAGCCCAGGTCACGGATGCTTATAGATGATTTTCTGAAAGCCTTGATCCGTTTCACCGAATCACTCGATCAACACACGGTTGGCGTATTGCTTGAGCACTGTCTATCTAAACAAAGTCAGCTGAACGAGGAGTTCGTATCTAAACTCAATGAAGACCAGGCTAAAAGACTCGAAAATCCAACTGAAATTGCCTACAGAGATGTTATATTGCTGCTGACAGGAATAGTTGACTACATCGTGTTGACGCTTCTCGGTGAGAAGAGTGAGAMGGTGAAATCCCTAGAAGGTGAGTCGCTATTATTCTGTATTTCAATCATATGGCCTTGAGCAACTATTTCTCAGAACACCTCCACACCACCCGTCTCGATCAAAACGTCTTTCTCTTGGGGTCCAGTGACGAGGATCCNTGAGTTTTGCATCCTCCTCATCGAAGCAAAGCGTCTGAGTGATGCACTCAGGAAGCACGTTCCGCAAGCTATTGCGGAAGCCTGTGTCGCGTCAGTACCTCTTTTGCTGTCTTCGCTGAAAACTCTTTAATCGTCGTTGATCAATTACACTCTTTAGCTTACACAAACTCAGGTCTGTACCGGTCTGCGATCTTCTGCTAACAGCCTCGACTGACTTCTCCATTAGCCTGGATGCAATTACCTGGTGTTTGACCGACGGCAATACTTGGATTTTCGGTGTCTTGTTTTTGCCTCAACGAGAGTATATCTTTTTCGAAACTATGCCCCTGGAGAACCCCACAATCAAGAAGGTTGACAGTGGTGCAACGGAGGCTCTCTTCAAGTTCCTGACCGTGCTGGTACGCTTCGATGCTATTTACAGGCTTGTAAATCATCGCTAACCTGTGTTCCAGGCTTTCACCAAACCAAAATCGGCTCACGAAGTCTTCGAGAACGTGCGCATTAGCTAGTTGACTTGTTCTTAATTATAACAAAGGGTGAAATTTGATTATATGAAATACAGCGAGATCTCCGTAAGTAATGATTATGTGGTGGTTGTATTCGTCAAAAAAAATTCGTTTCGCATTGGGGAAGAGCTTCCGAGTCATGTCATACTCCAGCATGCTCCCGGATACACGGCACTGCTGGGATTCACCAGGCCAGCTGTATCTAGTCGCACAAATAAGTCCATTCGCACTCATGGAAAACGTTTGATGATATCCAACACCATGCTGTTGTTTTCCGGGATTGATCTTCGGGGCCGCCAGAAATTCGACTTGGATACGTGTGTCCTCGGTGCCAAGCCCAAGGGAAAGGGGGATGATGAGACCGTAGAGATGGCTATGGGTCGGCACCACAAATCGAAGTTCGCCCGCAATAACCGAAGGTGAAGTAATAGATGACGCATAGATGAAAGGAAGACCGTGACTGTATTTCCACGAACTTGAAACGGGTAGTATAGGGTGGCCTGTTCGGGAACGGGGCGTCGAGGTCGCCGGGCAGTCCTGATGCCAATTTATCACTTGAATTTCGCCAGGATTCGGTTTAATCCCGCAGTTTGACACTACGAGGATTCGGTCTCCTGGCAGAAGAATAGCGCGGGCAAACTATTCGAAGGGACAAATTCGTTAGAGATAAACTTGAGAGGAAGAAACAAAGTGAGCTTACACTCAACGACGGAATGTACCTTCGCACAACGCTGTCGATATCCGTTTGACCGGCAGCCTCTGACCAATCGACAATGGTAATCGACGTGGATCCACGAGTCGGTCGCACCAGATATGCCACCGTTGTTCCGTATAGATCACAGGACCACAACTCAGGAAACCTTTCCTCGTGAAATGTGGATAGAAGCTCCACTTTACGAAGCCCGGTCGCAGAGCCATGTTCGAAGACAACTTGAATTTTCCAGACACTGACGATGGCGTCCAACCTGCGGAGAAAGTGACAGGCAACAATGGCGATGTTGAATTGAGCGAGATGGTAGCCGCCGGGTGGTGACGCTTGCGCTACGTCGGAGAGGAGGTCGACTTTGAATACCATGCGTACCTTGTCCGTGGAGTCGAGGGATTCGGGATAAGGAGATTCGATGAGAAGGACGGGGGACATAGTGTCTTTGGCACCCAGGTCGAAGTACCAAACAGATCCATCCATATAGCCAGCGAGCAGCCAACGACCACCCGGGAGTAGATACGTAGCTGCGAGAGTTCTTTTGCCAATTTGGTCCAAAGACGCTCGAATTATACGTTCCGTTGTTGGAATGGTAGGCGCCCATTCAGCCTCCCAGCTGGCGAGGCTTTGCTCGATAACCTCGGATGAACAGTACTGCAAGGGCCTCGGCAGGAAGTAGGGCTTGGGGAGAAGGCTTGTATGTAGATAGTTCAGGAAGATGAGTCCCCAGGCCGCACGGTTATACGATATCTCCTTCAAGAATTTGCAGGTCTGTGGGCCTTGTCAGCACTTCCCTTGGAAAGAAATTGCGGTGCAGTCCAAAAACCTTTCGCAATTGCATCATCTCCTTCCAACTCAGCTCTCCGATGATCATAACGAGCATTTCATGGGGCAGCGATGTCAGGGTCGGTTTCTCGGAGGTAGAGGCCTTTCTGGAGGCGCGAGTCCCTTGTAACCCATTCCGAAACATTGCCAACTCTTTCCTTGTCCCAGGATCCCATCGCGCCAGGTAGTACCGGAGCAGGTCCATTACTGCTGCGAAGATGAAATAAAACGCGTCAAGATGCACGATACGTGCAAAASAGAGGTGCATTGTCCCAATGGGGCGTAAGGTTGGCATTTGAAGAGGATGGTTACGAGCCTTACATAAGTTTACGTTATGTAGCTATTTCAGTGCCAAGCGCGGGCCTAACCATGACCCTAGGGAAGTGAACCTTGAGTGAACCAGTCTGGCTGCCCATCCCGGCTTGCAACAGCCAACAAGGTATCCATAGACCAGATTGCTCCGCGCAGCGCTTTTGATATTTGTTTAGCCTTGGAGCAAGACAGACAAACATGTTCCGCCAGCTATCCCAAATGAGGATGGACTCATACCTCGCCACCATTTCACAACTTTAACCAAGTACTACGACACCGGAACTATTCCCCATTTGAGTGTTTGGTGGCCCCAAAACTAAATAAAAAAAGTGGTGCGCGGAGGAATCTGGTCTACAGGGGTTGACCAGTCCGTTAAACAGCTAGTCACCTTTGGCTTTTTTAAATTTTATTTTCCAAGCTTTCTGAAAATATAAGGTTATAATCATATAACAGACTATCTCACCAGCTCTCTATAAAAATTTGGACACAGGAAGCTGCCTATCCTTTCCATAAAGTTGGCCTGAACGACCGCATGTCGAATTTTGCTCAAAACG
>SDEE01000688.1:0-26136 GCA_004126415.1 Candolleomyces aberdarensis
TTAGAGAGGCGAGACACTTCAACCACTACACCAAATACACATTTTCTGATTAAAAGTTTTGCTAAATAGCATCAGGCCCGGCTCGGCTCGGCCTAAATGGGCCCAGCTTGGGCCGGCTCAGGGCTTCAAGCCCAAGCCTGTAAATCACTAGTAGTGAGTGTCAATGGCATAGCTCCTTTGAGTGCTAGACTGGCATAACACATTAATCAAGAACTCAAACATGTCACAGTGCAAGGCACAAGAAGGATTTGAAAAAATGTGAATAGTTTGTTGATTTAAATTATTTACAGCTGTTTCCAGTATTCTACAAAACAAAAGAAAAAGAATAGAGTTTTTGTTCATTGGAATAGGGATGAGGAGTTTGCTATGTCCACATTTGTCAATGTCACATTACCTGTAACAATAACATGGGTGGTAACATAGCAGAGCCCTATCAAGCATACAGTGGGTTCAGGAAAGTAACTGGACACCACCACCCAGTAAGTACTTTCATTCACTTACCCTGTTGTTTGCAACACTCCAAAACATCCGTTCTTATTGGTGAGTGATACTGGACTCTAACATTATCAGTTGAAAAAATTTTAAGCCAGCCAGGCAAATGGTGGCTGAGTAATTGTCAAATTATTTTACCAATGAATCATGTGCTGTCCAGTTACTTTCTTGAACCCACTGTAATGGCAGGCTGCCTACACGACCAGACATTAAATTCAGTGCTGGACCGCCCAATTCTGGAAATCCTGAGGGCCTCCGCTCTGCGGTCCCCTGTAGGTCCATGTTCGATCCTGTGTAGCTCCAAGATCAGCTTTGCTCCAGAGACAATGTCGCATATCCGCTGTATATAAATTCTAATGTACTCCTGAGCTTCACCTCAGCCCTCTCCTCAACGTCCATATAAATATTAGATGGACACATTTATCACTTTGTTTAACTCGACCCGAAATGGACACTGGGAATTCGATCCCGCCCAGTGATGGCAGTGAGCCCTCTAAACCCCTTCACTAACAACGTGCTCAATGTCGTTGATTCTCCCCCTTTCTCTCCCACCTTGACAGCTTGGTATGCTATAACAGAGAGACCAGGGTATTGGCGATGCCTACCATGTCTTTCTCAGCGCCAAACGGTCGAGGTCATGCGCAGGCATTGCACCCAACACAAGCAAACCATCATTCACCAGCAAAACATTGGGAAGGCAAAGTATTATCAACACCAGCCCCAGGTCTCAGATGAGCTTTCCCAGCAGCTCATCGCCAGCGCAGCCGAAACTCTCATCCACAGTCTCGCACACCCAAATGAACCATTCAAACAACCGCCCAGTGCCCTGCCCAGTTTCAATATGCCTTGGCTTCGTGACAAGGATCTCCCAGAGCGGCACGATGACCTGGATGAAGACCTGGAAGATATTCAAGAAATGCTATGAAACAAGGATACCATATTTTTGGCCGAATCATCTGACGAGGATTCTGAGGGCAAAATGTCGGTTCATTCTGAAGAGGTTGAGCTGGTCTATGATGAAAGCACCCTCGACTCCAATACTGGTGACGAAGGTCAGTTTTTGTGTTGCTCTCAATTGGCCAGATCACTTAACTTGCCTCAAAAGAAGCTACTGCTCGCCGCTGCCATTGTCTTGAAGATCTTTTTGGCCTCAACAAGGAATGGTCCCCGTGGCCTGATAAAATCGTGAGTCGCCTTACTTGATATTGGCATGATTTATCCTCACAATATTTTAAGACTTTTGCGCTTGACGTTTTAATGCACCTACCCCGCTCTGTGTTTTCCGAGAAGCAGCTGGACTTGTTTCTTTGGATTTTACGTGTCCTTGATGTCCTGCAAGTCCCATCTGTTTGTTCCATGAAAGGGTTCTGCAACAATGTTCAAAAGCTCTACGGCATAGAGAGCATTGAGTATCAAGGTGCCCTTGGCCATCGCTACTACGTGAATAGCCTCTCGCAGATCTTGGCCCAGGTGAGTTCCATGTTCTTTCAATGTTCTCATTTTGTAAATATTAAGACGGGTAATAGGAAATGGGCAATCCATCCGTTCGCCCCCATCTGTCCTTCTTTCCGGAAGACTCTGGTCCTCGACTGGCTGAAGCTTGGCAGGCAGCCTGATGGTTACATGAGCTGCCTCCCGAATTAACGACACCAATGGTCAATATCGGCGCTCAGCAATATTACACCTTCAAACCTTGTCTACTGACTGGGAGCCGACTGGCAATACCAGTGCGTTGTTATACCTGAGAGGATGGTGTTTACGCTCAGTGTTGGAGCATGAGACAAGTACAATCCGACGATGGTCCTGTCTGGCAGGCCGTCGCCTCTCTGTTCACCGCTCATGCCAGTGAATTCCTCAAGCCATATCCCGACTTGGTTCAAGACCAAGTAGAGCGACCCGACCAGTACAGAGCACCCTCTGTGTCAAAGATCAATAGTGAGTAACACATTTTCTCTTTACTCTTCACGTGTTGGAGTCCTGACAATTTCTCGCTAGGTCTTTACAATCCTGAAACCCAGACTGCAGAACCATGGACATTCAGCAGTGAGGCTGGCAATCCATGGAGAGAGCACGCTGCTGGCACACGCATTTTTGCCTTTCCCATCTGGCTGTACTGCAATGACACGTCTGGTAATGTGTCTAAGAAATGGAATGCTCATAATAGCTTCCTTTTCACACCAGCAGGGCTACCTCGTGCTGAATTGCAGAAAGAGTACAATGTTCTCTTTTTGTGCACTTCGAACACTGCCCCTCTGTTGGAGATGCTTGATGGAATTGTGGATCAAATAATGTGAGTTAATGTTCATACTGCGTGCATTAGGTTCTCCTGGATGCTAACCAATTATTAGGGAGGCTCAGGAGCACGGGATCTGGGCCTGGGATTGCCACCTCAAGGAACCGGTGTTGATTTTTCCGGTGGTTCTGGCACTCTTGGGAGATAATCCCATGCAAAGCAAGCTTTCATCCCGCATCATTCTTCGTGGGCGCCTGTTTTGTCAGGCTTGTTGGGTTGAGAAAGGAAGGAGTGTGTTTGGTGGAGCTCCTGGTGGTGCTGGTGATGCAGACTTGGACAGCGGTGAGAGTGCAGGAGCAGAATCCGGCGAGAGTACAGACAATGAATCGGGCAGCGGCGGGGAAGAAGGAAGTCTGGCACCTGCAAGCCCTGGTTCCAGTGTAGTCCGTGAATCTTCTACCGTTCCCCGTTCTACTGGGTTGCGACCTCCAGCAAAGTCCAAGCCTGCTGTGAAGACTCGGGTCAAGAAGGCCAAGCGAGTTGTCATTGACTCTGTGTCCACCATAGCTCATTCCATCAGCAATTTCATTCGGGTGTGTATATTGATCAGAATCTCTGGGGTTTCTGCTCACTCTGTGTTGACAGCTGGGTAGATCCTGAGAGAAGCGTGAAACACAATCTATTTTGCAGAGCTACATCGAAGACGCACAGCATGTTGACATGAAGACCAAGATAAGCAAGAGGTGGACGGCCACAGGCATAAAGGACACCTACCAGCTCCGTTTTTTGGAGCAGCTCTTTGGCTCCTACAAGAATCTCTGCACTGAAAAAGCCAAAACGGAGGCTTTGAAGCATGCCTCAGCATCATTGCCCCACAATCACAAAGCTATGGTCAATCCTGTTTGGCGAGTCAAAGGTAAGTCCTTCATGATGTTCCAGATTCTCGTTGATAATGTAGATGACAGGTCTGGATGCTCATTCCGATACACCGGTAGAGCTGTTGCATGTTGTGCTTCTTGGTTTTGTCAAGTATTTTTGGCGAGATGTTATTAAAAACCAGTTGAAGGATAAATCGTCAAAGAAGGAGCTCTTGGCAACTCGCTTGTCGTGCCTTGATGTTTCAGGTATTGGAATCTCTCCCCTGGCAGGGCACACACTCGTTCAATATGCAGGCTCTCTTGTTGGATGAGATTTCCAAGCGATTGCCCAGGTTGCTCCATTTGTTCTGAAGGATTTGGTTACGCCAGAGTGTTACGAGACTTGGAAGTCTCTTTCGAAGCTCATTCCTCTCCTCTGGCAGCCAGAGATACAGGATCTTGGTGGATTTTTGGTGCGTTTGGCATGTTTATAATTCTTGTTTAGTTAAACTCATTCTCAATTGCAGGTTCAGCTCGAGTTTGAGATTGAACAGTTTCTCCTTCGTACTGCGCGGTGGACAGGCGCCTGGTTTAACAAGCCCAAGTTTCGTATCCTCGTCCATCTTCCTGATCACATCCGTCGCTTTGGGCCTGCTATCCTATTTGCCGCTGAACAATTTGAATCTTTCAACGCCATCATTCGTGCCAAGCGTGTCCACTCCAATCGCCAGGCTCCATCTTGTGATATTGCCCGCGCTTTTGCATAGAGTGCTTGCGTTAGGCATTGGGTTAGCGGAGGTGCAATACCGCAACTCTCTGGTGATAGTGTACGACATGAGGCTCGTCAGTCTGGAACGGGTGCCAAACGCTTGCTTCATTGCCCAGCATTCTCAAAGCTTGCTAAAGATTGGAAAACCCCAGGACCCGGCCCACTAAACCTGTTGACCCCTCCTATGAGCACATATCTTGACCTCGAATGCAAGACCATAGCTTGTAAGTCGTGGTTCTAATATATTCTTGCTTCTTTTTTGATGTTTATTCCCTCCAGAAGGATGCACGCATGACCCCCGCCACACCAACCCCCTTCGTTACAGCCAACTCAAGAGCGCTGAATATTTTCCCAACATCTCACAGCAAGATTTAGAGTTCTGGCCCTGTCGCAGCTGTATTCTCTCTGGAGGAGATCCATGCAGCGTAGGCAGTCACGTTATTGCCATCTCACCCGCCGGAACGTACATTGCCATTGTGGAAGAGATTTTTCAGGGACGATTTTTGCTCAGCTCTGATCCTGACGCTCTCCTTCTTTGCAACCTTCAAGTGTCCCCGGACCCCAACAGCTACGACATGCCATATCTGTTAGGGACGGAGAATTGGACTCTTGCACGATTTTCGGTGAGTTTGAATATTTTCTGTCTTATCGTGCAACAGTGCTTAAATCTGTTGGTCAGGATGTTCTTTGCACTGTCAATTTTCAGCATGTATGTGATGAGCTGGGCTGTGGGGCAACCGGGGTCACAGCAGTCAGACAGGAACACAAGGATTCTGCTCAAACCTGTCCCATTGTTGTTCACCATCCTCTGCTTGACCGGCAGGTCCTGAATATGGGTCAAATGCAGGATGCTCGTTATGTTCAACCTTTCCGAATGCCAACTCAGACGATGGATTTTACACAGGAGGTCAACCGAAGTGCAGACGCAATCTACGCCTTTCAGCTCAAACGGACCCATGCCCGGAGTTTGTCAACCCAGCAAACAAAGCCGCCTCTTCCTACTCCACCACCACCATCCACGGCGCGACCTCCACTTCCTCCACGCTAAGAACAGTTACAAAGGACATGATTCAACTCTATCTTTGTTTTTGGATAAGTACAGGCTGGTAATATATTTATTTGCTCTCTGTGGCCTCCTTCCTAAGATGTTCATTCTGTCGTGCAAGAGCATGAACCTCGACCAGAGCATCCTGCTCGGATCGACGAGCCTCACTCAGAATTTCAGTCAAGGATCCAACTCGATCCTTGTGGTGAGCCTCTGCCTGTTTTGCTTTCGACAGCTCCACAAAAAGCAACCTACGGCTCTTCTCTTGAAGCCCCCGAATGCGCATTAGCAATTCAGCTTCATCAGTGTCTGGAGTTAGTTTCTGGTGAGGGTGAGGCTCAGTTGCTGGGACAGGGCGTGGTCCTGGAATTCGGGGAGGTGTGCTCATATTTGGGGCAGGTGCGCACTCAGTGTTTGCTGTTTGGCCTGCTTGCTGACCCATGTTGTCGAATTGATAGACGCATCCAGGGAGACGGTGCTCTCTGGCCCAGTGCTCGGAGACAGTGCCTTCATTCACCATGGTCTCAAGGTTTCCTGGCACTGCATAAGAGGTGAGCAACATCTGTTTTGAAAAAGATGAGCAACTCACTGAGTCTATACTGTGGCTCTATTTCAGGCTCAGGAGTAACATATGATAAGGCAGGTGATGCACGATCGTGAACTTCGGTACCACCAGCTTCACTGATGGGCACTGGTATGCCATACAAAAGGGTGGGTGGTGGGCAATGGCGATCATTGGTACCGTTGGCTTTTGCCTGCAGTCCTTGTATCGCCTGGCTGTCTGATGTCTGGCTGTCAAGCAGAGCTCCAGCCTCATACAGTCTGTTGGATTTAATCGTGAGTTGGGTTCTTATCAATGTGATAGCAGAGGACTTACAAAGAGGTTTTCAATCTGCCAGACTGCGAGGCCTTACGAGGTGCTTGAGGTGTACCAATGGCACTGGAGCTGGGGGGCGTGTGAGGGCCATGCTCTGGAGCCGCAGATCCATGATGCAACTGGCCACCATCGTCCCACTCCGGCTCTGCCTTTACTGGGGAGAAAGGCAAACTGGCGATTCCAGTGTCCTCTTCTTTAACAGGAGGCATGGGTGGCAGTTGATGGAGAAGGGCAACCAGTCGTGATCCCAAAATTTGCAAAATTGCGGAACTCGGTGATACGCCGTTTGCGTACATACCCTCTGAAATTCGCGAATATGATCAATAAGTTCGCGAACCGACTTAAATAATTATAAAGATCTTCTGGAAGGAAGGGAAACGTAAGAGTTGGAGTATCCCTAACTGCCAACTAAGCAGACTCCCTAAGGGAATATGATATAGTCAAGTACGACGGTTCAGCGATGGTACTTCAAGGCTCACGAAGGCCTCGCGAACGTATCCGAAACAACTACAATAATAATTGACACTTAACTGGTATGCCTGACCTGGCGAGGTACGATACCAGTGGGGAGTTGTGCACACTACAAGGGAATTCGCCCTGACATTCGCTAAGCAGAAGTCTATGAACAGTAGTCGGTGGCTTCGAGAACTTGATGGGCAATCAGCTAAGTCAATAAACGTTGGCCTTACCAGATTTGGAAGGTAGCGGACTTAGCGATCAGCCTCGAGAAGCTCGACCAAAGTTCGCGAACCTGGACGGAAGATCGGAACGAGAGGATAATAATGATTTGGTCATTACTCCGAGGTTCAGTCAGCCGGCCCAAAGCCAAGAAAGATAGTAAGTTAGCAGGAGCAGAGAGCAGTATGGCTTGGTGGAGCCAAGTGACCAAAACACGGATCAATTGACCGGAATAGGTTCGCGAACGGAAGGACTTGTACTCCGGGAGCAATCTCTGGTAGTTGACCATGCAGACTTGATAACAGCCGCGTCTAGAACAGATTCTCGAAGGGTCTGGGCTAGGTCTTGAGGTTCGAGACTCAACTCTCGGCCTTCCATACCCTCATGTGATTGTGTTTCTTATTCATCTATGTTTTTGTCATCTATTTGCCTTACTCTAGTATTGCCAAACTCTGTTTACATATATAAGTCTCGTTATTTTACCTAGAATCGTCATAGCGGGTAGCTAGCGTTTGTATTTCGCGTAGGGACCGTGTGCCCAGGAATCTACGAGAGCCTTCTATTATCTATCGAGAGAGTTTTAAGTTCACAAAGTCAATTGGAGCTGTGTCTCTAGTGTTTTATTGAATCGTTTGTGTGTTAAAGTCGTTTGAGGCTGTGTTCCTCTGTTTGTGAAGTTATTTGTCATATTGAAACCCACCGCGTGCGTAGCAAAGTCACTTCGAGAAGCATTTCTATCTTTGTTGGGTGAGCCTTAGCTCCCCCTCAAACTTGCAATTGCAAACAAAGAGCTCTAGAAGCCTCTGTTGACTCGACTTGGAGCTTTTACCTATACCCCTTGCCCACCTCTATCTTCACAAAGGTATTTGGTGTGTTGTTTGTGTTGGTGTTGTGTATGTGTTGTTGTTCTATAGTTTTGTTGTCAAGAGAGCCCTATTTCGTTTCCTGCGCGTTGATGAGATCGGTGCTGCCGAGCTCGAAACACAACACACCAAACCAACACACACAACCTAAATCACAGGCAGTGCGAAGTGAAGTGTCGTGAGAGTAGGGCCGCACGAAGTCAAGTGCGAGTAAGTGGGGGTTATAGAGTGAATTAAGAATACGTGATATCCAAGTTCTCTCTTATTAAACTTCCACAAAATACTAAGGTACCCTGATGTACACCTAGTTAGAGTTCCCAAGTCTCAAAGTAGTCAATCCTTGTGACTGGTTGAGTTCCTAAGTTTGACATCCTAGCCGCGCCATCAACTGTGGACTTTGTCGTTTCAAAAGTTCCACTCAAGCCGCTCTAGCACTTGTACTCAATGAATATGAAGCCGCCTGATCTCAGAACTCTCTGTTAGTGCCGTCTGAGAGTCCCGACAGTTGCGTGTAAGGGTATATGACTTTTCCGAAGCCGCTTCAGTCGAGCCGCCTGTCTTTTAGCACGGTGTCAACTGATGTAGCTCATCTGGTCAGGGTATAATACAACTGGGGCGGTTTCAAGTTGACAGCCTCGAGCCGCTTCAACTCTCGTGTCCCTAGAGCTGTAGTACTAACTCTTTCCCTTCTTACTCCGTGAACCCTGCCAATAGCATAGTTATTATTAACCAAAGAGACTCAGACCGCGTCACTATTGTAGTTTATTATTGCAAAAAGTGAACTTGTATTCGCTAAAACAGACGGGGTCGTATCAGCGTCATCGCTTCTGAACTCTATAACTGAATTGGAGACAACTAAATGAATTGGTCGACGCCCAAGGCTGTATGGAAGATGCTTCTTCTAAGCGTTTTGAGATATCAACAGCATCCAGGGCGAAGGTACTCCAGTGCACCTCTTCCATCTTGCCCAATACCTTTCAAGATAGATATGAAATGATGATTTGAGCTTCTCTTTATCCTGAGCTGTGTGAGAATGCGATACCTGGATCTTCCTTCACACACTGGTTGATAAAGAAGCAGTTATCCAGCAAGAAGCAATCATGATTAGGTAAGGTCATCAACGTGCTCACCTTGTTCTTCTAGGGAGTAGCTTCATGGAGGAAGTACTCAAAACTGTACCTTTTGCGATTGATAGAGGCCATGTCACAGAAGTGATAATCGTGAAGATCACTGATGCCTGCGCCCAAGCTCCATGGGCCGTCGTATTCGTGGCCAAAGGTGCTCAGGACCCCATCTATTTGGAAATATACCACATTAGACATCTGCATCCACTGCCGCCAGAGCAAGGTGTTCATGTGTCCGATACCGTGTGATGCACCTTGATAGTTGTCAATTATGGCCCTCGCCAAGATTGCACCTAGGATGTGATTTCCGAACAAGGGACGTATACAGGAGTGAGTTCTGGGGTAAGGAGAACCACTAGAAGGATGAGCCCCAGAGAATAGCGGTGAGGTCAGATGCTCTAGATTCCTTTCTCAATTCGACTCTTGAGCTTCCCAGCTCCACAAAGTGCTGACTCAGCTATTTCAGGAGGTCTGTTTCGTGGAGACTTGGAGACTTGTTGATGACGATTCTTTGCAAGAAATGGAACCAAAAACATGGAGGAAGAGGAAGAGGAGAGAAAGAAGATGAGTAGTGGGTATTGTGGAGAATGTGTTCGGTCTGGACGCAGACCTGAACATATCTCCTATGTCCGTACTTTCCCCTTTTTATCTTTTTACTCCCCTATGTTTCAATTCTCCATTTAATCAACTTATTACTTAGTTAGGAATCGCACCTAGGATTAGGTGCGAGTGCCGTGCTCTCGACACAACGGGGACCACCACTCACCGAATACCGAGTATTCAGGTGTCCTCAATGAGTTGGAAGCCCTCATTCCGTTTGCCCTTCCGTCTGTGCCCGCTTATATATGTTTATTTTAATTATCGTCTCTCTTCCTCTCTCTCTCTCCGATTTCACCTTTCTCTTATTTTCCCCTATCTTGAATACATCGTCTCTCTTCCTCTCTCTCTTTTACGACTCGAATACAACTACATTTTATATTGTCTTTCTATCGACGTCGCTACAGGACAGCCGTCGAGCCAGTGAGTCAGAACCAGCAAATAGTCAGGTGTCGTCCATCCCCCCTTTTCTAGCCCCCTTCGCACTCGCGAGACACTTCGTCTCTACAGTATGAAGCCCGCAGGTGGCGGTGTGATAACAATTGACACAGCAACCCATCAATCAGATCCGGATTCAGCACAGTTCTTGTCATTTTGTCATGGATCGGGGTGCATGATCTAGTGGATAGCTAGAGGATCTCCATTTAAGAGATGGAGCCTGATCGTCAAGGTACATCTATAACACATGAGATCGGGCCAATATAGATACAAGAACAAGCGAATTGAAACACGACAGCAACACTTGAGTGCATATTCAGGTTCTTTTGGGTCACGACCACTGGATCAATCCCTACCGTGGCACAGGTCGATGAGGGTGGCGTGGGCAAAGGACGAGGAGCAGGTGGAGAAGGATGCAAAAAATGAGATAGAACGCACACAATACCTAACTTGCTCCTCCCTGGGCCACCCTAGCTGGCAGGCAATACTCGTATTTGCATTAATGACACTAGGATACTCCAGATTGAGCACTTGCTCCGACTCGGTGTGCATTGGTGGAGACTCACAAAGTTCAAAGTGTTCTATGCTAGAGAGGTGGTATCCAGCTTGACAGAACCTTGACAGTGGCCACACTCGTGTAGGCGACCCTCTTTGCAAGAGGTACGGGGGAGGAGGAGGAAGAGGAAGTGGACGGTGCTGGAATTTGAGCGGACATGGCGGTGTGATAACACATGATCTTATTGCCAGGTGATGGCGCCTGGACGGCATCCAAATTTTGCAGCCCATGCTGCTTCACTTGAAAGCAGCAGGTAAACTTTCCTACAGTCCAGTCAGCTATGGTAAAGGGCTATAAAAAGACGTGTGAGCACCTAGAGCCGCCAATCTAGTATCTGACGGTCAGGGAAATTCTAGATCGATAGTGGTTCATATTGAATACAAATGCAAAGACATAGGGAGCTAAACAGAATTAAATACTGCCACCAGCACACCTGCAGAGGCTAGGTCAATAGTACATATCTTACCTATTCAGACACAATACACTGGATTGCTTTTTATTACGCATTCTGGACGTACCCACTATCATTGCGTTTTCTCTTGGGCAATGTGAATAATTGATGTCCGGGTCTGGGTGGGCTCACCGATGCATTCATTGGCAGCTTGGTCGGTATCAGGATTGCAGTTTTTACCAAACTCGCGATTCAAAGATGATTCAGCAGTTTGGTGGGCGAATCAAATGGTGTTCGATAAGACACCATCCTTGACGGACTGGTGAAGGAACGGCCGGTGGTGACGGCCGGTGGTGACGCGGAATATGATCATGTGGGGTTAGAGTGTCTGAGAGTTTCAACGTACGCAGAACGAGTAAAACAGGCCAGCGAATAGTGGGTCACAGACCGGAAATCTCGCAGATGTGCCAACCGCAGTATTACCGAGCTGCTGCATCACTGCTGCAAGGATGCCAAAGGGTTACAGGCAAAGGGGGTAGACGAAGCGCACCTAACGGTAGAAGAGGTTACACCAGGTAAAGCTGGGCTTGTTCTCGCAGAGGGGTTGAAAGTCCCCGAATCCCATCTTTTTCTTTCACCTCTCGGTCTACCGTTCAAATAGGATTCGTTGAGGTGAATTTGGTCGAGCGTAAGCATCGTCCGTGGTTTGCGTAGGGTAGAGCGTCGATGGCTCGTCATTTGTGTCTTCGTCAGAGGAGGAGAATTCGCGGGGAACAAAGGCCGCAGGAGAAGAAACGGGAGGAAAAAGTGTCAGGGCTAGCACCGCACAGCCAGACAGGTGATGCGAAAAGGAATAGAAGGAGGAAGGCAGCGAGGCAAGGCACGAGGCAGGCAGTTACATCAGTACATGAACCACGTAGGCGATAAACGCGGGAGAGGGAGCGGAAAAGAGATGCCATGCACGCTTCTGAGCCCCGCTGAACAAAACCCGATCATTCATCAAGCTGAAAATCGACGTCGATGAGGTTGGCCCCAGCCAAAAGCTGCATGATCATGCCCGACGTGATGATGGGCGCAATACCCAGCTCCATGAGGGTTCCTCTGCACGATGCGAGAATGACACGCTGTGGCCTCAGGCGTGCGAGCGTATGGGGCATCGCCCGGATTGGGAAGTTCCGCCTCCCGATATGGACGCCAGGCACGAGGTGCATGCGGGAGGCAGAAAAATTCCCCTCTCCGCGTCTTCCCTATCGATTGTGTCGTCTGTCTGAATCACTCCGACCCATGACGACGCTCCGGTGAGTAGATACCCATTTTATTTTATCAGTTGATTATGACCATTGGGGCCGGCTCACATTAGGTGGGACGGGTCAGGTCGAGGGTCTCTGGATTCCCTTCCTTCCTTTTCCTTGCATTATCTCAGACTCTCCCTCTCCACTCTCGTATTTTTTTACTTTCTGATTTTCCTTTCCTATCGCTCTATCTATTCATCTCAATATACGAATACACTCATTTTCAGATCTTCTTATTTCGGTTGAGAGCACCGAGCTGGTCACTGAGACTAGAGGCCCGAGCCCCCTTTCACACTAGAGAGTTCTCACCTCTCTTCAACGCATCCAGTACAGGGGTCCGACGAGTCAGATGACATGATACCGTAGAGCGGCACTTGCGAGCACACAAGGAAGATGAGGAGCGTCACGGCTGTCCATAGCACCTTTTGGTTGAAAGACACCTGGGGTTGCTGGTTAGTTCCCTGCAAAGCGACAAGCAGAGAAGAAACTCACCTTGCGATCCGGCGAAGAAACCTCTGGGAGAATGGGCAAGAAGGGGCGGACCAGATTCAGAAACCGAACTGCAGGAGGATTAACACCGGTCTCTGCAGTACACAGAACAGACTACTCACAACCGCTCATGATGAGCCAACGACGGGGAGGAGAAGGAGAAGGTGAGTGTTTGAAGAAGAAATCGCGAACAGAGCCATCTCACCCTTTTCTCCAGACGCGAGGAGCGCGCACCGTGGCGATGTCGCGGCCTGATGGCGGTTAGATAGTCGAAGCACGTCTACGAAACTGGAGATCGAATATAAATAAGACAACAAGACGATTGAAATAATACGGACTGCTACTACAAGAAAAATACAAGTACACATTAAGCTTCTTCACGGCCACCAGGTCGATCCCTACCCGACCTTTTCCACATCCCCACTGTCGTTCCGCTTCTCCTGCGCAATGTGGATAATAGACGTCTGGGTCTGACTAGGTTCACCAATGCTGGAATTCAGTCCTCGTTCGGTATCAGTGCCATCGTTTCGGCCGAACTCGCGATTCAACGTCGATTGGAGGAAATTTGATTCGGCAGTTCGGTGAGCAAACTGCATGGGATTGGTTACGACACCGTTCTTGACGGAGGGGAATTTGGTGAAGGAGCGGCCAGTGGTAACGCGGAAAATAATCATGTGTGGCGACAGTGACTTTTCATGAAGTAAATAAAATTATATCGATGAGAAGAGTTCGATCAGCCCAACTTACGCAGAACGAATAGAAAAGGCCTTCGAACAAAGTACCGCAGACCCTGATTCCTTCGGAATTTTTGTGCATAGCAGTCACTCGTGCCACTGCAATTACAGCGGCAATGATGCCGAAGATGGTGAGAGGAGCAGCGGACTCGATTAGAATGGCGATCACCCCGGTGTGGACTCGCACATCCGCTGACGGCAGGAGCTTTGCCAGGCACCGCCTTGCACGAAGAAGGCGGATTGTGATCAAAGTTGTGACCATGATGTTGGTTGACACAGTCAGCAGGGTGGAGGCGATGAAATGCCGTCTACTCTCTTTGCCTTGACTAGCTAAGTGAACCGTCTGAAGGAAGAGAGCTATGTGTTGTGATTGAGGCAATTTAATCAGCATAAACGGCACTTTGAAGCGGGTATGACACAGACCTAGAGCGGACAGGGATGAAATCATGGGGAGGACTGTCACCCACCAGTATTCCACGCAAACTATATAACAGCGATACACCTGTGGCAAACAGCCCGTGAGCCTTGCCAGCCAACGGCTTGAAAAAATCAGGTTACGGCACTGCTCACCAGTAGTGCGTCACCAATGATAATAGTCAGCCCAATGCCCGCACTGCTAGCCAAATACTCCCACTCTTTGTATGAGCTGACAAATAGTTCTCGCCAATGACCCGGTGAGGTGGATTTGAACAGTGTTTGGAAGTAACGCGCCATGTCAAGCGACGCGCCTAGGGCGAATAAAGCTGTTATCACGAGACTGACTGCTGTGTATCTCTTTCGGCCCTTTCTAAGAGGCTCTGGCGTCTCTAGGAAAACCGAGAGACCATAGAGCGCCATGAAAAGATGGATACCTGAAACCGTTGGGAGCATATTGAGCGTTGACTTGCTCGATACATATATAGAAATTGACGTACCAATCACCACCATGGTTATGCTATAATTTGCGTAGAGGCCTCGAGCGTATACTGTGAGCATGTGTTCCATCCTATCGTCGCTCATTGCCGCTGCCTTGACCCGAGTCTGAGAAGGGTTGATCTACTCCCTCATTCTCGCATCCTTATATACATTTGCAATTCATCGCGCTCCCGCTGACACTGACCGTGATTGTTCTGAAAGCAGAGAAGGAGAAATATCTCGTAGCATCGCTTCTGAATTCTAAAGCAGACTCAGAGACGACTGAATGAATTGGTCGGCGTCCAAAGGCTGTGCGGAAGACGCTTCTGTTAAGCGCTACGAGATACAATCAGCAGCGTCCAAGTCGAAAGTATTATAGTTCATCTCTGCCATCTTACCCAATACCTTCCAAGATAGATATGAAACGATGAATTGGTCTCCTCTTCATTCTGTGCTGCGCGAGAACGCGATGCCTGAATCTTCCTTCACGTGATATGAGATAAAAAGTTTTTTTCCTGCGAGAAGCGATCATGATCGGGTAAGGGAATCAATGCGCCCACCTCCTCCTTCTCGGGAGTAGCTTCATGGACAAGATACTTAAAACTGTACCAGTGTTAACTGATATTGAAGTCCATGTCAGGGAACCAATCATCGTGAAGGTTACGGACGCCTGCGCCTAAGCTCCGCTGGTGATAAGATTTGCGGGAAAGGTGCTCGGAACCTTATCTATTCGCACTACGTGAGGAATCTACATCCACCGCTAGAGCAGAGGCGTTCGTGCGCCCGGTTGTGTGCGATACGCCGTGGTATTCGTAAATTAGGGGTGTCGACGAGGTTGCAACTAGTGAGTGAGCGCCAATCAAGAGAATTATAGAGGAGTGCGTTCTGGGTTAAGGAGAGCCTGTAAAAATCTGAGGTTTCAACAGGACTCTCCCTGTGTGTGCGACAAGGAAGAGGTGTCACAGGATATTCTAATCGTGCAAGGCTCGTCCAACAATGAAGCTGGCCGTCTACAGATATGAGAGAACAGCAACTGCGGGAAGGAATCTAAGTTTCCTTCTTGGACGTCGTAAAATTTCGGTTCATCTTCTTTGTCGTTTGGATCTGGAGGGTCTTCTGTTCCGTTTTTATTCTTCGATTCAAACATATCGCTTAGATATAATTTAAGGACCTTGTATGCCCTGTCAAGCAATTTCCATTCTCCCTAGGTCCTGGGAGATCGAGATGCACGTTCATCAGACACACGAATCGATAGTTGGTGGTGGGCGATCTTTTGGGAATTCAAGGATTCCTTCGTGTTTTGATGGTTCGAGGACGCACACGCAGGGTTGACGGCGAATTCACTGCAAGGAAGTACGGATTGAACGTATCCGTTCAATACTGACAAGAGATCATTCAAAGAAGCCTCTCATACTGCGCTCAGGGGGCGCAGATCGACCATTCCGGCACACACCGAGGGATGAACCCGCTCCTTCGAATTACCCCGAAATCATTAATTAGTCAGGACTTCGGACGCTATACTTCGCTTCGAGAAATGGTGACGGAATTATGTCTGGTTTCATGGTTGCGTGATTGTGGTGATCAGAGCTCAAATTTCGGAGTTCATGTCCATCAGCCGTTGAAAGAGGTGGCTTCGCTGAGAGCAGTTGCTGGAAATTGACTTACGGTTGGTAGTCTTAACCCGATCTCCATCACTTCTTCACTTTTTCTGAAGTGATTTTTTTGTGGAGATTTTGACCCTCAAGTTCAAAATGATGCCGAGTCACTAGTTTAGCATGACCTCCTGAAGGCTTAGGTTGTTATACGTATGCGAACATATAGAGTTAGAACTAGGGCCAATGCGATATTTCACGCGGCAAGACTGAGGGCAATATCATTGTGATTTGTCTTCACCCGAAGCTGATATCCATTCGTAAGACCAAGCCTCACTTGAGCAAATTGCTTTGATAATGGAAGTTACTAACTGGATGCGCTTGACGTCTCACTTCTCCTACAGCCCGGAGAAATTGGAGCCCAACTCCCATCGGGTAAACGGATAGATAGGCAGTGAAGGCGATCTTCTCGGGTTTTCAGGACTTCTTTGTAGATTTGATAATTCAGAGACACACCACAAGGTTGACGGCGATTCTACTGTTGAAACGTTACGGATCCAACACATCCGTTGAATTCTGACAAGAGATCAATCGAAGAAGCATCGTCAGCCGTAGGTACTGAGCTCAGTTGGCACAGATCCTCGTTCCGGCATCGCACCGAGGGATGAACGTCATGCCTCCGACTGTTTGCACTCAACTCATCGATCTTTTATTGGTCCTCGGATGCTGTACTGCAGTTGAATGGGACTATGCACTGTGCGTGTTACGAGACTTGGTAGCAGGCGTGAGACGCGAGAATGGTAACGCAATCACTACCTGGCTCCACGGTTGCGCGATTGCCGCCATCAGAACTCAAATTTTCATGGTATGTTTATGTCGATGGAATTGCTCTACTATGGACCTGTCACTAACTTCCGGGTCGTCCATAGCGGTCTCGTCTCTCAGAGAATCTCCAAGAACTTGTCGATGCGTATCAACGCTCTTTCGGACACAAAACTACGCGGGGCAGACACTGTGAGAAACCGAGTCCGATGGAACTAACCCCCCTTCATTTAAATTTTCACAGCACCGTGCGCAGGCATTACTACGCATCTTGGCATTTTGTTCTGGCTGCCAATGCTGGGCAAGTCCGCAGCTTAGTGCGATGCCAGTTACGAAGCACTGCCAAAGTTTCAATACGCGCTACGGAAAGACAGACGAACGGGGGTACCCGATTCCAAAGGACATTATATAGGAACAGTATAAAAACTACCTATAGGGAAAATAGTTTGCCCCACAGCAAACATCCACCATGATCTCTAGAGCATTTGTTGTTCTGACCACCCTCATCCTTTCTATCAGTGCACTCTCTACTTCGTTCGCTTTCCCCAACGACTCGGAACTTCTGAAACGTCAAGAGGCTGAAGACACCAGTGCTCGCACCAGCGGAAGGTTTGGCGCAGTCAATCCACCTCCGCCACCCGGACCGCCTCGATTCACGAGCCTTAAGCTGGTCCATGATCGTGCTCATCCATCGAGACCGTTGAGAAATGGTGATGAGCGAGGACCCTGCCCAGGAATGAACACACTTGCATCTCACGGTGTTAGCATGAAACTCATTCTCGTTTCGTCCCTCGATCACTAACCCTCTCTGATTTCTCTAGTACATCTCTTGCGATGGTATTGCTAGCCCATCCCGAATGGTTACCGCCCAATGCGTCTGCTCGAGTCATCCCTGCGTCGCCTTGGAACATACCGTCAGTACCACTTCGCCAAACAATTCCTACTGGTACCCACCTTCGAACGTTCCATGAACATTGAATCCACCGGCGTGAGCAGGAGGAGGAGGATTGGGTGCGGTCTTTCGTGTCTTGCCTCTAATGCTGAGTAAGTCGGTGACGAGGCTTCCGTTCATCAAGTGGGCAAGGTAAATCACGAAGATCGCAAACTTGTTTTCCATGTTGAGTCCTGAGGGATCCATGTGAGTGCCCAACATAGTCGAGAACCAATCACATAAAATGCTCACCCGGGGACAATCACAGCTTCAACGAAGCCTTGTTCCAAAAGGTGCGCTTACTCTCCCTGGGCTCGATCGCGAGGACGACTGCCCCTTCGCTCCTGTGTATAGTTCGTAGACTTTAGCAGTCAATACCCCGACGGTTACTATAACGGGACTGTTGCTGGAGAGCTACCATTCCAACGTCTGCAAGATTCTATTGCCACCAATCCCCAGTTCTCATTCAAAAATGTTCGCTACTTCACCGGTTATGGAGAGTCGGTCTTCCCGATCAACTTCTTCGTCGACAGACAGAAAATTGGACATGGCGTCAGCAAGATCATTCTTCAAAGATATGAGGTTTCCACCTGACTTCCACAGGGCGCCCAAGCCAACGAGTAACGAGGGCATCGCAGAGATTTTCCTCTTGCACCCGTTCCTTCCTGTTGGAAATGTTGACGGAAAGGTCAACAACTTCATGGTTGATCCCACCTCTGCCGACTCCACGAAGCCGTGTGTGCTATACGCCGACATTGTGAATACTGTGCAGGGACTTTATTCCAGCCCCACTGGCGTTTTGAGACGGAATTTGATTAAGAACTTGGGGTTCCTATATTCCAGCCTCTCTTCAGCGCTCGGTGCCCAATGCGATGAGGTGTTCACATATGGTCGGCTGTAGATTACAGTTTTGAATCTTCATCTTTAGTTATACCCTAACGCTGTTCCTGTAGTTATCCTCACTCATTCAATTACTCTTAGAGCTTGCTTAATTGCGCACTTGAACAAAATATTTCTCCAATTTTCAACATTCCACAAGTGACTGCTCACGATGACATAAAGTCCTATGATTTGCGAAAACTTTGAATTAGTGCGATCTTTCCGGCTACAGGTTGTTTATCAAAACGTTAGGAGTTCCGGCGGCTAGAATACAGCGCTCAGTACTGTGTATCTTCTGGGAAGTGAATCTCAGACTTACGGAGGCCTGCAAGCCCTTCACACTCCTGTATTTCAACTTCGCCTCCATCTCCCCAGGGCTCGCATTCCCTTCAAGGGAAATTAAATATGCAACCAGCCCTGCAACATGCGGCGTAGCCTGTTTTCTCGCATTAGTCTGTCCCCCAGCCAAGATTCACAAATAAGAAAGAAACTGACCATTGAGGTCCCAGAAATGCTGTTTGTTGCCTACAAATTGGGGCGATGGAGATCAGCATCAACTTATCCAGCAGCACCGTCGGCGAGCGCTCAATTTGAGACTCACAGTATCATTGTCGTTCCACGCGCTAATAATATTCTGTCCCGGGGCGAAAACATCGACCAAAGGGCCATAGTTTGAGAAGGGGGCCTTCGCGTCTGCAATATTACTTGCCCCGACAGTGATGGCACTCTGAACTCGAGCTGGAGACGTGTTCTGGGCGTCTACGTTACTGTTGCCTGCAGCAACTGTAAGATGAATTCCGGCTGAGACGAGCTATAATAAACCGAGTTTAGGTCGATATTAATCAAAGAGGAACAATCAAGGCCCAGGTTTCTTACCGCAGTTGCAGCTGCGTCCATCGGGACACTCCTTGCTCCACTAAGCGACATCGATACAACACTTGGTCTCCCAGATGACTGTGCTGCCAGAAGGACATAATTCATACCAGATACGCTGCAAAGCGCAGTAGTTCAGACGCCAAGCACGCGTGAGTACTATGGGGCATGTCAAGTCAACCTCGGCACGCACACGTTGGATATAGAGCCTGATCTGCGAGTCTTTGCTCAGCTCGTGATCCCAATGCGTTGAAGAAAGCCTACGCTTACCCTGAATCGCTAAGAACACGAATGGCATGAACATTGGCGGCCTGTTTTGCCCATGAATACTATCAATTCTGGTAATGAAAGGCTTGAATTGACCTTGCCAATCCCAAATTGACGGCCGATTGCAGTAGCGCTGAGGGAGGAAAGTTGTAAGATCCGGTACGTTCAGTTAATGATCAACATACGCGACATGAGTACTATGTCCGTGTCCGTCGACCATCCTAAAGCATGAGATGCGAGTAAGCTCCCGGATATGGGATGTGGGAGACAGACATACGGATATCCAAACGAGGCAGCAAATTTAGCTCTTCCGCCAAATTCACTCTACAAGAACATCGACGGTCAAAGACCAGCGGGTACAAAGATTCCGTGGGAGGAACGTACGTGACTCGCTCTGATGCCAGTATCTTCGAGAATTGCCTTCAGTACTCGAGCACTGTCTCTACTCTAGGACCCATACCAATAGTGTATATAATTGCCCTTCCGGGCGGACCTGGACACTTGTCCCTATGCCCTTGTTCTTTTGGTGACCTACGAGCACGCTTCTATGTGACCTCACTCAGGCTGTCATTTTAAAGGTTGATAACCTCTGCTAGAAAACAAGGCTTGGTAGGGCCTGGCAACTTATAAAGAATTGCGATCAGAAAATGCGGATTTGGCGTAGTGGTTGGAGTGTCTTACCTTTCTAAGAGGCTGAGAGTTCAATTCTGGCCTGTTTCAACTATTTCTGAGTCCTCTTGGTTCTCTTCAATAGTGCTATACAAATTTTATTACACTTAATCGTAGTCAAATGAGTAATTTATTACAAAAAAATCATAAGCTTAAAGCTGGGGCTTGGGGNCCCAAGCCCTCAGGCGAGTGAGAAGTGAGCCAAGTGTCCAGGACCGCCTGGACGGGCCTAGCCCATCAATCATCTCATCAAACTTACCCTCTTATAGTAATGATGCCACTGATGGCGCCCGCATTTTCAAAACCTCGCACATACGACAAAACCTGGACTTAGTGTCCAGGAATATGTCCACACCTTGACCGGCCGCAGTCTCGTCGTATGTGTAGGCAAAAGTCAGCGCGCTGTCCGAGTTCGAGAAGGCTGAGTGGTGCGTACTCGCGACTTGAGCCTTTGGACTTACCTCTCGTTCTGATTCCCAAGACGCTCTAAAGAGCTGATTCGACCCAGGCCCCATGGAGCGTCCGTTCTGATTGGGTGAAGTAGGTGGCACGAAAAAGGAGATGTTTCCCACCAAATCTCATGCTGGTTTAAGGATAAGTAACGTACTGCGTAACCATGATGTGCATTATCCCGTCTTCCGAGATCGACTCCACGTCAGGCGACGACCTCAAATTATTCAAGGTTTCTTCATCGAGCTTGGCTATAGTAGCAATGGAGATAAGTCACGCTGTCTCTTTTCATGAGTCGAGGAATTTGACCCGCAAACCCGTTGATGACTGCATCCCACTGATGCGTAATCACATGGCACTGCGGGACCGCTGCGGTGATTCTAGCTGTGGCATGTTGAGCACATGATGTTAGACAGACTCTCTATAATCTCTTTGTTTTCAACATGATTTTGATGAACCCATGACCGATACATCGTCCAATGCCTACACAATGGAATTTCTTTGTAACTCCTGCGGGAATCAAGGTGGCATCGGCGTCACATCAGTTTCTCTGGGGACATGTAGACGAAGACAAAGAAGATGGGACTGAAAGGCACATTTGAGATACATGGAGGAAAAATAGACCTATGTTTTGTGTCTTTGACCAATGACTACATACAAGAGGAATCTGGGTAAAAGAGAGGCTATCTGCCAAAATGTGAACACGATGACAAACGCGGAATCACCCGAGCGGTTCTGCAGTGTGGCGTTGAGAGATCTGCTCGATCAAACTAGCCTTCACGAGGCCGGGCTTGAGAATGACTATGTGGCGACCAGTAGTCTCTCCATCGTAGCGGTTGATAGCACGGAGAGTTGGCGGTGCCCCCGCAACCGCAATTAGCAATGTGAGGAAAGCCGTGAGAGTTTGTAAGAGCATCATAGTTGAATGGGATGGTCGCACAACCAGCAGACAGATAATTATACTGTGATTGTCAATAAGCAATGGAGAAATTTGATTCGATCTGTCAACAAGAATTCTTACAGTCGTTCTTCTTCTTCATATCAACCGCGAACACTGTATTCCCTCTGTGTGTTATCTCAGTCTTGTTAGTGAATGTCGGCTACTTACCGGAGATTTAGACGCTCAGACTAAAGAGCGCTATAAATACTCTACAAGAAGCGCATCAGGATGCTTGATGACACATTAAAGAAGGGAATGGACCACATGGGTGGCGGAATTAAGATAGGGCTATGGTAAAGAAAATAGGAGTACGACGCGCACCCTAGGCGCCTTATTCGAGGACAGAATAATCGACGTCCATAAGAGCCAACTCGAGTTGTTCGCCGACTTGACAAGGACAAGGGATCCCGCCATTTGGGGTTGAGAAAGAAGGGGACGACAGGTTAGCTAATGCACAAAATGGCGCAGATGAATAAGGAGAACTGAGGATGCAAAAGGGAGCGGAAGGTAGGGGAATNAAAAAAACTATAGCTCCAAAAAGCATGGGAAAGAAATCCAGGCGAAGCCGTAAAGGAAAGGGAACAGACGAACAAACGAGAACAAGGCTGGAAAGAGAATAGAAGAATAGAAGACGACGAGGTGACTGATAAGACTTCCACTCGACACACAAAAGACAGGACAGTAACAGAGAGACACCTCAATGGACGTCACTCATTCCCAACCACTCCCATCGAAAAACCAAACGAAAACTGACCCACTACTCACCTGCTTCTTCTCCTCTCTCGGAGCAGCATATCTACTTTCTCGTGTTCAGGCTGTTGACCATGTTAAACGGGATAATCGAGAGGCGGACGGAATCTAGTAGACGAAATGATAAGCCTCAGATGATAGAATAGATCTGATATTAAGCGAACCTAGTAGACGAAATGATAAGCTATGACTACTGGTAAGCGATACTGTAAGAGCGAGATAAAATGAGACGTACGCACCCTCAGATGATAGAATAGATCTGAGGGGCGGAATAGGCTGACGTTCTAGCTATATACGAGCGGCGGGATCGAAACCACAAACAAGTATAAAGTAACTTATAAATAGAATTGAATAGGAGAAATAAGACGTCGATGAGAGCATCGAATTATAGGTAGGAATAATGCAAGAAGGAAAAGAATAATATATGTATAATGTATACCTCTAACAACTTGTACACCGTTCCGAAAAATGGTACTCAAAACGACAGGCCCTGTGAGTGGACCAACTCATCGTGTTCGCAAGCAAAGTTACGCACAACACTGCATATGCGCCTTTGTCGGGATACTTATCGTCCATCCATGTTCCCGTTGGTGTTGTTCGCCCTGCATCGATATGCAATGCCCTGTCTAAAATGGCAAATTTCCTCTACTTGGCGGGTGAGGTGAGGCCTCGTTCCTGATTCACGTCTATCAAGACATATGTCAATGAAATGATAGATGAGATGAGAAGCCAACAGTCCACGCCAAGCACAGTGACCGCAGCCGTGCTCTTTCCATTGCAGTTTCTTTTCCGCTTAATTTGCACTTGGACAGCTCCAAACTCCGTATCGGAACTGGATATCTGGGGAGTTATAGAGCGGAAGTCTGAAGCCTTCGGAACCTTTCTCTCGTTCGTCTCCCACCCTCCATGATGCCCCTCCCACCCTCAATCATACCCCTCTCGATGTCGGATGAGCTGCGAAAAAAACTTGTTATCGAAAACGAGAAATTTAGGAGGTAAGCACGCGCCTTTGTAGAAGACGGCTTACGTTGAATGCCTTCCAACTCAGATTGAGCACGAATGTCCAGGTCTCCAGCGTCAGTAAGTACCGGTGACGTCAGCCTCAATCTAACCTGCCAACCTTTGACCACCGCAACGTCACAGCTCTTCTATACTTTGACTATGCCTTGACGATCATCGACGAAATCGAATACATTTGGCGTTATCCATGGAAACTGACGACTTTATTCTATGTTTTCTGCCGTTACTCGCTCGTGGCCAATGTGTTGTACTTGGTATCAATGCAACAAAGAATGGCCTCGACGGAGGTGAGTGTGAATCATTCCCTTTTGTCGCCGTATGACTGAGATCCAATTTAAACTCAAAGTTAGTGACCCTTCCTCCCTCTTTGCTTGTCGTCCTCGTTTGAACTCTTATTGGGGCACAGGTGTGACATTGGATATATAATCTCGGGAGTGATGAGTATCTTAGGACACACAGGGATCATAGGTGCGTCCGTCCGTTCCATCTTGGCTTCGTAGCTCAACAAGAGAATGAAGCCGTTTGGGGTCTTCGAACTTCGGCCATATACAACAAGAATAAGGTCGTCTCCGGTTTCCTCGGGGCGCTAGGACTGGCGGTTCTACTTCTGCTCATTGTCAGGGCTCCCTTCAACCGGTGTCAAGGTCCGGCACCTCTTCAGGGGTACGAGTTAAGCCATCTGTTTCACATCTTCTGTTCTGATAGATCGCTGTATAATTGGTACTAGGAGTGAGTCATTACGCTCAATCTGGTTCTTGTCTCTCAACTTCTGTTTCAGTTCGTGCAACAATTTCTGTGCTCATGCTGTTCTATGAAGTCGCAGCATTTTTTTTCGCTGCCTTTCGTGCATGGAGGACTGTACAAGAAAATTTCAAATTTGGAAACAACCCCAAAGCCTCTCTCCACTATGTCGTCTTCTCTCAAGGTACGCATCACTTTGCTATACAGATCGTGTCTAATCCAAGATACAGGGCTGATTTACATCATGTCAGCATTAACTTCTAGCTCATAATCGGATGAGTGCATCTGACGTCCTCCTAGTGCTGTCTTTGCTTTGTCGGCAACAACTCTTGCACTAAATTATGTAAGTCCAAGTCATTTAGATTGGCGCATATTGTGATAACTACTTATATTGGTGATCTAGTCGGTTGATCCAATCTTTTCAAGACTGGCAAACAGTTTGAAGCTCCCGTATGTGTCCAACCACCATTTTTGGTCCTGTTGAATCTGTATCTAATTGAGACCAACATCAATCAACCTTTGAAGCCTCTCTGGTCTCCTTACAGCTCGATTTATTATCCAACTCAGAAAATGGCAGCGACATAGTCATTACATTGACTCCCAGAATGCACTATCCTCTTTACAGTTCTTTGTTGAGAATAATAACTCAGGCACCTCCAATTCCAGCCAATTCAGTGCCATTGATGAGCTGGGCAAAGATGTAGGGCCCAAGCCACAATCAGGAGAGCCACTGGATCACATTGAACTAATGGAGAGCAACACATATCAAGGAAGGAAGTTGGACAATGACAATGGTTCCAAAGGCCCAAGGTGTGTCAATGTCATAATATACCCAGTTCAATGATTGTAGCCTCAACCACAATTTGTTGGGGTCCACAGCTCTTTTCATACCTTTGGCAGTTCTCCAAGTCCCCAACCTGGTAAAATGACAAGGAGAATGAGAGTGAGGGTGCCATCTATTCTTCACAAGTCTCAGGCTTCAACCTCTGCAGTAACACTTGATACAACATGTGAGAGGAGAAACCAGAAATGGCCAGAATATTGATTGTTTTCTCTTAGAGTATAATAGATGCATGTTTGTAAAAAGATAGAAATAAATGTGTTAAGAGTGCCAAAACAAGTTCTAGACTTCATCATGTTTCCAGCAAAAGCAAAGCTGCTGTAGACCACAAGAGCCAATCTGTCTGCCACAATGCTGGTCTTTTGTCACAGTCTACAAACCCCCTCCTTTCTTACAGTGATAGCAGATGTTGGCCAGGGTGTTCCTTGATGGCCATAATGCTATAGTAGACATAGGCTGTGGCATCTCTCAACAGCTGTGATGTGATATTGAACATATAAAAGTGTCTTTCTCAATGGCTGTGGTGTGGTTGGAGGTGTTGGCCTGCATATTCATGGACAGCTGTAACACAGTAGTGGATGCTGGCTAGCACATCTCTTGATGATTGATGCAGTAGGAGATGTTGGCTGGTCCATCTCTTAATGGCTATGATCATCAATGATGATAGCAAAATCACCCAGTGTATGCACCAAGAGCTGTAATGCAGGGAATATAGAGTTTTCTGAAGAGGAGTTGGGTGGAGGTATATGTTATGGAATAACTCTGTATAGTAGTATCTTTTTTTTCTTTTCTCTTAGTAATACTAGGACTGCGAACAATGACCGCAGTTAGGACTCAGGAACTAGCGCAGTGACTGTAACTGCGCTAGTATGGACTTTGTAATATTAGAATGGACCTTTGTAATATTGGTACTGCGTACTTACCAATATCGTCACAGCCTTGGCCTGCGGCACAGTAGCACAACTTGTATATTAGATTGACGCTGAAGAGGATAGTCTCTTCAGCTTGTTCTCAAGAATCTACAACTTGACT